>VWZF01000906.1:118117-158256 GCA_013396755.1 Sclerurus mexicanus | reverse complement strand
AGGGGCGCGGGGCGCCGGGGCCGGCCAAGAGGAAGCAGCGGCGGTACCGCACCACGTTCAGCACCTTCCAGCTGGAGGAGCTGGAGCGAGCCTTCCGCAAGTCGCACTACCCCGACGTGTTCACCAGGTAGCGGCCGGGGCCGTGCGGGGCCGTGCGGGGCGGCGGGCGGGCTGCGGCACTAACCGTGTGTGCCCCCGCAGGGAGGAGCTGGCCCTGCGCCTGGACCTGACGGAAGCCCGGGTGCAGGTGAGTGCCGGGGGAGCCCCTCGGGGGCTGGGGGCGAGTTCGGAACCGCCCCACGGGGTCTGGGAGCGGGGCAGGCACGGAGCGCTGTCCGCCGCGGCTGAGAAGGGAGCGCGTCCCGTCCGCGCCGGGTGGTGCTGAAGGGACGGCCGGACCGACGGCCGGACAGAGGGGGCGCGTTACCTCGGGAACACTCCTGGGCTGCGCTGTCACCTTCGTGGGTCTAAACGCACGTACTGCCTCCCGAGTGCCAAAACAGCTTTAAAGAAAAGAAAACAAATCAGGTGGTTCACAGCAAATGACGGGTTCTGTGGGGCATCCAAAGTTACTGACCGAGGCTGCAGAGAAGTTTACATCCTTTCCTTGCTCTAACTTAGCTCCATGAAACAGTCACACTTGTAAATGACTGGTTAAAACAGATGAAAGGTTAATTTGATGTTCATATATGATGGCCAGGCACTGTCCAGCAGAATTTTAAGCCCAGCTGGGCTGTGATTGTGGCAACGCCTGTAGAGCTTCAGCATACACTAATCCCAGAGACAGACACTAATCACTTGTAGCCTGCAGTTTGCTAAAACTACAAATGATCCTTAGTAACTTGTCCTGACTCCATGCACTCCTGCTTAACAATACATCTTTAAAAAGTTTCTTTAGAGTCATCTCTTTTATAACTTAGAAATCCTTTTTACACAGAAGCTATAACCTTAAAAAAAATTGTTTCGAAAGGTGTGAAGGCTTTCCAAGTATTTTTAATCTCAACATGACAATTGTGCTAAATTTGGCTTGTGCTGTATGTCAGATATTGACTGTTCCAGCACAGCTCTGGGTATGTGCCTACTTGTGAAAGACTGAGAACTGGTGCAGCTGCTCAGTGTGACAGCCCTAATAACTCCTGTGTAGCTTTGTTACTGTTGATGCCAGATCCTTGTTTGTATATGTTGTCATTACTTCAGTCACTGGATCTGCAATGGTTCACACTAGTTAATGTCTGTAAAACTGTAACTTTTTTAGGTTGTTTTTAATATGCACCATCTTCAAAAAAAAGCCTTAGAATTATGAATGATACTTTGTGACTCATCTGAGAATACCTAGATGCACTTTTCATCTCTCCTTTGTGGATGTGGGGGAAATTACATGCCCTCTCCTCTTCTACTATCAACAATCCCTAAAACCTCTAGTCGCTGAAACGGCCGAGTCTCTGGCAATTACTGTGGCAGCTAACAGTGGAAAAGACATGGGTGGAAAGCTGTTAACTTACCTGTTACTGTCAAATTCCCTTTGTGGGGTACATGCTCTGCAGATCTTGTGAAGGAATAGTGCATTGGTATATGGCAAAGAGGGATGCTTCTCCTAATGACTCATCTGAAAACACCCAAAATGTTTATGTTTGATAGAGTAAAAAAGGAATTAACAAGTGAAATAAGCAGAGTTGATACATCCCCTGTGGATGCAAGGAATAGCAGAGAGCTGTTCCTGGTACTTCCTTAGCTCCTTCATCATGGCTAGGCTTCGAGAACAAAGATTTGGGAAAGATATTGGATATTAACACAAGTCTCCTGGGCACAGGGTACAGAGTCAGCACAGGTGTTTAGGATGAGCTTGCAGTGCACAGTACCTCAGCTCCAGTGCATAGGTTATTCTGTGGGAAATGGGGCTTAGCCTGGAGGGAAGGGGATGTGAAGCAATAGGTACTATATCAATGGTGATGTACTGTAATTAACAAGCTATCTTAATTCCCAAGTGCTTGTCTCCTATGCCCATGCTCATAGTTGCTCTATAGGATGTCCTGTGTGAAATGAAGACTTGCAATCCTCTTCCATGGTACCTGGCTAAACCAGCTGACTTGAAAAGTGATATCTCTTTTTTTACTCAAGTGTAAACTCAAGAAATGGATCTTACCCAATGCAGTCAGACCATTTCTTCACCTCAGTGAGTTTCCAAATGGAGGTTTGCTTCTCTGAAGAGAACTCTCCCTCAACCAGCTGAAATGGGTACCATATGAGCCACTGCATTGTTCCTCCTCTTGCATTATAAGTCTTACATGAAAATGAACAAATGAGAAAAAAAATTGCATGAACATATGCTTGTTTCAGCATCACTGAAGAAATCCCCCTCACCCAACCTCCATTTTTTACTCGTATAGAGGAATGGAGATGGCAGCATTCCCTACCTTGGGAAGGGGGTAGTCAGACGGGATAGTCAGAGAGTCTGCAAAACCTTTTCATAACATGGAGCCACGTTGGGATGTTCTTCAGTAGCATTTGCATCTGTTGTTGCCATTCTGCTCATAATTCATATTGTTAGGGAGGAAAATAAGAAAAAGTCAAAGGAATCTGTTGTTTTGTTAATGTGAGCAGTACAACGTTTCATGGGTATTTCAGTGCCATAAACCACATCAGTTTTAAAACATGAGCTTACAGATGTAACTCTTCTGGGCATCTGTTCTCTTATTCAGCTACAGCAGAAACACGATACAGTTAGTCACATCTTGGTTTCTTTTTAGCATTGTTAGGTATTATGTCAATTAAATAGGATACATTTTTAAAGAAAATCACAGCAAGAAAGCTATCAATTTTTACATGATCACCTTTTCCTTTATAAAAGACCCAAATCTTGTGTCAGATATGCATGACACTAGTAACTGTAAATATAATCCGGGTAATATTTAGAATACAATTCAAACTTGGTGGTTTAAAACTCATCATTGAGTAGTAAGTAATGCATTTGTTTCACAGTATTTTACCACTGATATTGCAGTCCTACCATAAAAATCTTAAGACTTGTATAGTAGTTTCTGTTATAGTTAGTTTGACACTTCAAATGTGTCTGAAAGTAGAGTAAATGCAAGTTAAGCCTTTTATTGGAAGCAAAGGAAAACTGCTTCAGAAAAGGTTCACGATGACTAATCTGAATGTTAATGACTATAATGTATGCAGTAGAAAGCTGTTTGTCATGTCAGTGTAAGGTATGAGACGTGGATCTGCTTCTGTTATCACTTGCATTGATGAATTTGTACCAATAAGGAACTGAAAGCCAGCTCTTTCCTAAGGGTAGTTATTAGATATCTGTGCTGGTATTTCCTTCCAGTTTGACAAATACAAAATCTGAGAGATGACTAAAATTTGGTTTTAAGACCAAAATTATCTGTAACGTTAAAAAATTCTTTTGTAGTCAAAGTGCTTGTCTGTACTGCAGTGATTAAATTTGCTTTAGGACAGAGAAAGCAGAAAAGCAGACACCTGGTTTTGTGTCAGGCTTCTTTATGAAGAACAGATTAAAGAACAGTGCTAAGATTCAGTAAGAACATGAACACCTTTGCAGCATTTATCCTTTTTTGGAAAGGCCGTATCTGCATATCTGCATATGAGACAGTTCACTGCCTTTTCAATTGGATTTCATTTTCATAGAAAACACCTTGGAGTTAGTGGTCTTCACCAGTGAGATCTTAGCTAAGCTCCACTTACAAATACTTAGGATTACTGATTAACAGGGATTTTAAGTCATCTGATCCCAATAATTGAGTTATTTTTTTCTTACCAGCCCCATCTTGGACTAATACAGACCAAGTGTCTAGTCCTTCCTGTCACGCAGGCACAGCTGCCTGGCGTTTCATGGCTTCGGATGCTCCTTTGGAAGACATCTGACCATTGAAAGGCACTGGTTGCTGGAGAAAGGACCAAAGAATGAGTCAGAGCACTCAAGAATTTTAAGTACCAGCTTCAAAATTTTGCTGTTGTGACTTTTCTGCTAAAGACACCTCCCTGTGCCTACTGCTTGCACAGTGAGACAGTTCTGTGTTACATACGTAACCCGAGGGGTGTGACTCCCTCCTCCAGGAGAACAGCAACTCCTGGTGTAAAGATACTATATGCAGTGGAAGGACTAGAATAGCAGTCCTTCAGCTGGCTCCTGAGAACCCCAGAGTGAGTGCCTCGAAAGAAGCAGTTGTTAATGACAGAGGGACAACATCAGACTCGGGGCACAAAGGCTGGGACATGCTGCAGTGCGTGAGGGGCTTTCCTTCCAAACACACTTCATGCTATCTGAGCACCTGAAGGTAAGGCACATTTCTGGAAATGGTTATATGGCATGTCTGAGATGAAGGAAACACAAAAAGTGGGCCCCCAAAACCCCTAATTTTTAGATGCTTTAGATGTTATTTAAAACTCTATGAAAACATTTTTTTTACTGAAATATAATTGCAGTTACAAAAAGCAACTATTAAAAAAAGCATGCACCTGTAAAACTTCTGCATCCACGGACTTTGTCACAATACAGATTTCTACAGAATTCTACTATTTCAGAAATACCAACATCAAAGGAATAGTTACTTTTAGAATATGTTGTAATTTTTTTGATCCTTGAATCTTTGCTGTTTAATTTTATCATTTTAGTTTGCTTTGGTGGCTTTGAAAGATTCTTACTAAGAAGTCATCTGCATTGTATGGTAAAAGATCCTCATTTGAAGTTTACCTTTCAGAAGTAAATTTCAGAGAGTCATAATTCTATACAGGACAGAAATTGGTCTTTCCAACAACTCTTGTTCCTTGTGTTACCACTATTTATGATTATTATTTATAACACCGAATCCTGATTAGTGCATTCAAGTTTTATACATCAGAGGTATAAATGCCTTTCTTCTAAATCCAGATCCAGTTCAGAATCCGCCTTCAGTGACCTCCACTGCTGGGGGGACTGGAGACCCGAGCACTGAGTTACATTGAGGTGTTGAGTGTTCAGCCTTGGCGCTTTTATATATCCTTTGTTTCAGTTCTCTCTCCCTCATTGTAGAGCTGATGCTCTTCACTCCTCTTGCTGCCATCCTGAGTCTGAACACGCTGCCCAGTGAGTGCTAAAGAATAACAGCGTGAAGCGTCGGTTTTCCGATCTGTTGATTGAATTGACTAAAGCCTTTAAAATATGTTTAATGGGCTAAAATAATGACTAGTCAGGCTTGAAGAGGCAATATACTCACCAGCATACTGCACAAACCCAATACTAGCTAAGGCCCTTTTAGGAACAGCTTGATACCCTGTTCTGATACTGCTTACTCGATTTTCTGGTTTAGTATTGACTTCACTGCAGTTCAGTTAATCACTTTCATGTGCTGTTTGCACTCATGGTAGATAACAAAAGTTCTCATTTTACTTGTGAATTTTCTGCATAAAAATGTATAGTGCACCTATCAAGGTAAAAAGCACACAATGTATTTGGTCTAGTTACTCTTATAGTCATGATAAAGTTGCTCCCTGAGGTACCTGTACAGAAATAGTCACCTCTTGAATGGCTTTGTTGAAGTTTAACTTTCAATAAATAGCTTATGAAAGGCAGAATGATCATTTTTAATAACTGCTCATGAGTTTTCAGGTGATAGGTTTATATATTCCAATGGCTTTAAAATGTATGTGACTCTTCAGTCAGAAATAGAGAGTAGTCAAATTTACAATATTTGTAAGTGATTTACTTCTTAATAAACCCACTAAGACATTTATGAATGGATCTTTTATATTAAAGGAAGGGGGGTTTGGTTTAACAGTAAATATTTTGCCACGTGCATCAATGCATGCAAGTAGTATCTGTTAAGACAAACTCAGAGTAAGTTTAGCTAATGCCTTTTTAATTTTTTTTTGAAGGTCTGGTTCCAAAACAGAAGGGCAAAGTGGAGGAAACGTGAGAAAAATGAAATTCTGGGGACTGTTCCAGGAATCTCCTTAACACACCCACTTGGTCTATTCATGGATGTTCCACTGAGTCATTCTCCCCTCCTAGATCCCACGTGGAGGTCAATGCCTCTTTCAACATTGGCTGTGCCATCCATGTCTCCAGCTTTTAGTCCTTCAACCTTAGGGCCGTTTGGCCTCAGCAGCCTTACCTGGACTTCTCTCTTCAGAAATCCTATTTTAAATCCACATTTTGGAAGGTACAGAATCAATTCTTTTTTTTCCTAAATCTCAAAACTATTTAAAAATGCTACATTTTTATTAGTTTGATACTCACAGGTTCTCAATAGACATGCTCCCATAGAGAAATAAACTTCAAAAGATTGGTTATTTCCTATGTAGGATAGCTTCATTAGGAATAGCAAGATTTAGGTTTAAGTCATGCTAGTAAAAAATGAACGTGTAATTGCTTTTTGAAGACCAGTTGTGCCTACTTACTGCAGTTTTGGTCTCACTGAACTGCAGTCTTCACACAGACTGCTAACCCTTACCCTAACCCTAACCCTTATCTCAGACTGGCACGGGTTACACACCATAAAGATGTCACTGCAGACAGACATGGTGTGTAGGTGATTTGACAGAATAAAAGTATTTAACATTTCTTCTCAGGAGCCTGGGAGCCTGGCTATGTATGCAAGAGACACAGCTCAAAAGAGAGATTGAAAGAGATATTCCTGATTCTTACATGTCCTACATCTCCCGTGGCAGGGGATGTGCTCTCAGCACACAGAACAAGCCCACGGCCAGTCTCCTTTTCTTTGTAGGCAGACGCCCAGAACCCCAGCAATCCCTTTGGCTGAACCTGCTGTCTGGCCTTTCTTGCCTGGCAACCTGAAATTTATCAGCAAAATGCTGCTGCTGCTGCTCTAGTATACCCCATAACATGGGAAAAAAAGCATGTGTGTAGTGTGTGTGTGTATCTATATACTTATAATGGGTATGTAGATATATGTATATTTATATTTATAAAATATTTATAAAAATAGAAGACAGCACTCTTGCTGAAATTTGAGCTTGTATGCTAATTCCACATTAACAGACAAACAAATGCTGCTTTTCACATGGAATCAATTGATCTGAACACATTGGCTGCATAAACAGCCATATAAATTGGTCTTTTTATGAGGTAGTTTATTGCTTTCACTGAACAGACTGATCTACAGCATCCCACGTTTGTTTAGAAAAGATTTAGCATGAGGAATTAAGCAAATGATCATGTCTGATCACCTCTTCCATTTTATTTAGAAGTGTTTTGGTTTTTTATTCAGAGTGGGGCTTTCTGTTTTGTTTTGGTTTGTGGCGGAGTTGTTTGTTTGTTTTTTTGTTTTTAATGGCAAGACACTATACTGCAAAATAAAGCTAAAACAAATGTAAGTTTGGAAGAAATTGGAAATTTTGGCACATTTTTTCCTGACACTTTGCATGGCAGAAGCTACAACTCAGTAGGTATTTGTTCTCCAAAACAATTCTTAATTTGGATAATATTGACTTCTTTCAAATACAGGTTTCTCAATGCTTTAAATCCTCTCATGACAACAGCTTCAGTACTAATGAAAGCTCCTGGACCCCCGTCAGACCCTGCTCTTACTGCCTTCACTGATCCAGCAGCAGTTGAAAGGAAAACGTCAAGCATTGCAGCACTAAGACTCAAAGCGAAAGAACATTCAGCACAAATCCCTCAATTAAACCTCATCTCCAGTCTTACAAACACTAACAAAGAACTTTGTTAGGAGCTCTCCCACAGACTACAGCCACAGAGGGGGAAGTGAATGCCTTCTCCAATGAGTAGCTCTCGTTAGAGAGACACATTTTAAAATAGAAAACACACACACACACACAGCTGTAGTTCCTGCATCTCCAGGGACGGACTGAAAGGAATAACCCTGCTAAACATGGTTTTCCTTCATTACAACATGAAATCAGGTAGTAAGTTGGCTTGCATAATTTCTGACGCTGCAGAAACAGAAGCAGGAACTATCTGGTCTATGTAAATCAGGCCAACGTGAACCTGAAGCTTTGAAATTACCAAACTCACAAGATGCTAGTCCAAAGCTTCCAAATTCTTTGTAGGAATAACCAGTTTTCTAAGCAATTCTTAACTTACTTCTCAGGAGGAACTCTTACATGCAGTACTTGAGACGTAAGAATCAGTACACAGTTACTAACTTGGAGACCATGCTTCATGTTGAAGTGCAAATGCCAGTGAAATATTGCATTCTAGACAGACCTAGCAGGAACAAGATGGGGGCTACTTTGAGTATGGGCTTTTGATTCAGAAGTAGGTTTGTGTAAAGAGTACCTTGTTTCAAATTTTAAGAGAAAGTTTGCTTTATGTTGAGGGTGGCAATGTTTTAATAATTGAAAAGGTTTAACCTTCGTATATGAAAACTGTATCCTGTGAAAGTAGGTTATCAGTGTGCAGTAAATTGTGTGTAGTTCTCCATGTATGGACATACTTGTCAATCAGTAGCTCAGAGCTGTAAATAAGACATTGCTGAATACTCTTAGCAAGATTTCTGGCACATCTTACCAGACCAATAAGTTAACAGATTACTTGTACATTTTGAGACATTTAATGCTTTGAGTACGTTCGGAATTTAAGTGAAAACTAAATGTGAAGTGTTAAATTCTTCCTTGGACTGATGTTGGAATGAGTGAAAACAGGCCTTACTGAGCAAGTGTCTACAGTCCATCAAAATCCTGAACTCCTTTCTGGCCTCAAGATAGGTCATTTTAAAGTCTTTGCTGCATTTCCCCATCCAGGACTTGGGACTGAGAACAACTCTCTACAGGTCTGATGCTTTAGTGGAAAGTGAGGACAAGTAGTATCCTCCTTTTGCAGCTCACTCGCCTACCTCACAGGGCTGTTGTGAGGACTGATTAAACAAATGTGACACTGTGCAAATGGCAGAGTTATACAAGTGTTAATTGTTGCTTAGCAGTTAAAAAGAAAGGCCAGGAGCTGGTTGCACATGGAGGTCACCTTTCCCACACCTCTAGCCAAGGTCCAAGCAAGCTGTTTCTGTGGGTTGAAGGGACAGCATAGAACTCCTCCATTGATTCTGCCTCATTCCTGAAAACTATCCTCAAATACATTTACACTGAAAAGATTTTGTGTGTTTTAGAACTTCTTTCTCCAAAAAGCTCTGCAACTATTCTTAAGACTACAGAGTTGTGTTCTCAGCTGGATTTTGAGGTGCAGAGCTCCAGCTTCCTCAGTGCTGCTTCTGGAGGTACTGCTGAGCTTGTACCTGGGTATATGACAGAGAAGGCAGTTTGCTGCATCACACTGATCAGTTTTCCATTTCCTCTGAAATATTAATTGCTTGGGCTGCTCATAACCTACCAAAAGACTGGACGTGTATTTCTGGGTTCTTAGACTTCACAGGTAGGAGAAGGTGGTGGTATTTCACTGCTAGGAAAAGCCACCTTCCTACCGGAGTTGCACTAGGGCTGCTCTGTGTGTAATGCAGCAGGAGACTGGGGAAGTGATGTAACCAGGACCTCTCACACAAAGTTGAAGTGAGTTTCTTCCACAACAGCTATTTGCTTCCACCAGTCCACTCTCATGGCCAGGCTGCCAGCTGGCAGCAGTATCCACTCGAGCACTGAGTTTGTTCCAAATTAACCTTTTAAGTAGGTTAGTGGCTTGAAAACTGTCATTACACAACTCCTGTTCTGTACAAGCTTCTGTGGCATCTTTCCTTGCCACCAGTGTCTGACTCTTGCAATGCAAAGAGGTTCTGCAGGAAAGGAAACTCTCACTGTTGCCTTTAAAGTAGCAGAAACTGTCCTGAATTTGCCATGAGCCATTCAGAAAAAACTCTGCAATAATAATGAAAGCTAGGTATTTTTGCCAAATTATATTCCTAGACAAATTCACCAGAAGCAGCATGTGAAAAATAACAGCTGAAAGTTGTTTTAATACATTGCAAGACATATTAGGTCCTATGTAATCACTAAAATCTTTATCACTGACCACAGGGCCACAGAGATCTCACTCAGGCGTGGGTGTGGATCAAATTCACAAGCTAAATTTCAGCAGTTACCTCAGAGAAAACTTCCATCTCTCAACAAAGTTTTACCAATAGCTATGGATAGAAATAATTTCAGGGACGGCAATTAAACACACAGAGGCAAGTCACTTCACTCATGTGCGTGGCGGCTCCTGCCAGAGCTGGGAGCTGCTACCTCCAGCAGCACAGAAGCCACAGCAACACCACTCTGGGAACTGCAGGGCTGGACAGCAGCGTTGGCTCCTAAACCCTTGCCAGTTTTGATTAGTTGTTGCTCTGTCCTAATTCTCCTTACAAGAGGGCACCTTTCTTCCAAGACACCCTCTGCTCCTTGCTCCTGATTAAATTGGAGCTGTCACTCCTGTGCCATCTGGGTGGAAGGCAGTGTCTGCAATGACCAGCAGTTCCCAGTGGGTACAGGTAGAGAACACAGCTTATTGACGTTTCATCTGGTTTTAGTTTGAAATGCAGAAAGGTTTTCTTTAAACTGATTTCATTTTTTCTGCTTTAATGAGTCCTTCCAAGAAATTTCCATTCTTTCTTGTGAATTGAAATCCAGCTGTGAGAGCTAATGATATTATGAAAATAAATATGCAGGGCAACACTTGAAATCAGCTTAGGAATCAGTGTGTCAGTAACCAAAACTCAGAAAGCTTTTCATGTTAATTATTACTATCTTACAATGAAATATCACACCAAGGGAAGAAGGTTTACTTACTCAGTATGTTTTAAATTTAAATAAAGAGGCTTAATTACCAGCTATTATGGACATAGTATTAAAATTACACTTTAAAAAATGTTGAGCAGCAGTTAACTGAAAAACCTTCAGCCTAGTTTCATAGCTGCACATGGGTCAACAGCTTTGCCATGAACCAAGCAGGGACATTTGCTTTCCTAGTTTTTCTCAGGGCAAGGGGGTGTGCAGCCTCCTGCATCCTAAATAGGTCAGCCATTTTACAGAGTGGCTCACACTGAACACTGCAATTATTTCCCAACACTTTATCTTGCCTTGTGCCCTAAATTCGTTAGTCCTAATTTAGGCAAAGCCTACACTGATCTGGATTAAGACTGCAGGATTTGCCCCTATGCCTCTCTTCTGAATAAAGAAGGGTCGCAGCCTAAATCTTCTCTGGGTGACATCAAGATTGTTTCCCAGCACATGTTTCAACTGAAGCAGGCCTGGAGTCCTGGTTGTTTTATTGGGTTTGTCTGGTTTTTCTGAAAGCAAAAATATACGGGAGGATTTTCAAAGCCACACAGAAGATCTGAATACACCTCCACCCCCATCCACCTTCCACAACCACCGTCCCTCTGAGGAAAAACTCTTATCTCCAAATTAAACCTCTTGACTTTACCCTTCACACCACAATTTTTCAAGATGTTTTGTTGGAAGATCCTGCAGCATGTTGATATCTCTTCAGGAAACATTGACAAATATTTCTATTGTAGGCTAAATTGTCAAGTCTGTTCCGTTTGTTCTCTCCTCCAAGTTCAGTTCTAGTACCGTAGGACGTTGGGTAAATTTCCGTATTTCCAGTGGCATAATATCATCAGAACCTTGCCTACAAAGAAAGAGCGATTTAGTTGGGAGAAAAAAAAAGAGAATAATAGGCCAGGTGTTTGAAGAAAAGACAAAGAAACAAGCACAGTAGGGTGTTCTGACTCACAAATCTGTATTGAGAAAGAAGTATTCACGAAGAAAATTAATTTAAGAAGTATGTAGTTCAGGGTTTGAGCCCATAAGTTCCTTTCAAAAACAGATTAGTGATTAAAAACTTTTTTAGTCTAGCAATCTCTTAAACAATTAGTGCAGTAATTGGAAAAGGACTACAAATTCAAATCTAGATGAACATAAAAGAGTTTCCCCATAGAGCTTTGCCTTGGTTTTGTGGGTAACTGGCATGCACCTGCCTTTACCATCAGTGGGACTGAAATACTGAAAAAGTGCTCTGAATAGGGATACAAATGCCCCAAACAGTAATGCCATACAAATTACTTAATTCATGTAAAGTAGAAGTAATTGTATTGATTATGAATGTGTGAGTGATTCCTTTATTTCAAGTTATATGAGATGTAAACCATCAGCTTTCAATGGGGTCCTTGCTGCAAATTTGCCAATAGTAGAGTGAGATGCTACTTTTTTCTCCTTATTCTGAACAATAAATCCCAGTGCTCTGCATTTGGAAACAGAGATCTGCTGACTTTAAGCTAAACAAGGTAAACATGAATTTCTTCATAAAAATTCCACTCTCCTTCAGCCAGGTAAGGATTTTTCTCCACTTCTCATCCTGCAAAAGATGCCTGACATCAAAAAAGGAACACAAGAGAGAAACATCCCCAAACTTCAGATGTTTTTCCCTAAAGCAGAACTTTCTTTTTGCTTTTTGCTGTTACTGAGATTTTAACAAATTGTTCATTTTCAACTGTGTCATGAAACACCATGGATCAACAGATAAAGCCCAGACCGCCAAAAGAAAAGAAAAATAAGGGAGAGAGAGAGATTGTGCACAGTGTGTCCCTGGCAATGTAATCAGCTCACAGCAAATGTCTGACTTACGGCTTCCCAGGAAGCTGCACGAGGAACAGACGTGTAGGAAGAAGACTGTGACGATACACACACACCTGTACTTCACTTACTTGAGCTGTACAGCCACACAAATTGCATAAAAGGCAGTCAAGGACAGGGCATTTCTGTAGATCTCGTAGTCAAGCAGTTCTACATATGGATTACAAACAAAATGAGGCATTACTTCACAGCAGCAGCAGAGCCCCAGTGAGAAGCCAGCTCTGCCTGTTGCCTGTCCTCTCCTCAGCCCTTGGCCATGCTGCCCCCTGCCCCTCACCATATTCAGGTTACCCAAAAATGTGAGGGAAACCTGCAAGGATTGCAGATCTTCAGCCAAGCAGCACGTCAAGGTATGGAAGGAACCAGTTCCTGGAAGGAATGAAGTATTTTCAATTAACTTGGTTGGTTGCAGCAATGTTTCCTGTATTCCAGATGGAGAGCTGCTCTGTGATGGCTGGCAGGAAGTCACTGGAAGATTGGGATGAGCTTGCAAAGTCACACTGATGGAGCAACAAAACTTTTACATTAAAATTGTATCTGGATGGGGGATTGTTGTTTGGTTTTGGTTGGGTTGTTGGTTTGTTGTTTTGGTTTTGTTTTGCTTTTTATTTTATAAAACCTACCTTAACAGTAATAACCTGCAGAAAAACTAGGACAAAATATTTGATGTAGCTGTTACAGATAAAAACTTTGGTGTGAGCCTTTAGTGTGAGCAGCATAGTGACATTATTGTGAACTAAAGCAGAAGCAGACAAGACAGCTTGAATTACAGTTTCATCTGGTTCAAAAGGGTTGCTAGTAAAATGTATTTAGGTGATCTGCTAAAGAAAAGAATACATTGCATTTTGTAAGTACCCAGTCACAGCTAGAGATTTTGACAAAAGTTGACTTTCACACGCAATTAAACACAATAATTTCAGTTTTCTAGTTTCATAGAAGCTGATCCACAGACTGCCCTATCTCCAGGGTTATTTCATACTGATAAAAAATCACGGGATTAATGTTTGTGAAAGAAGACAAGAAAGGACAGCATTATTATAGCCTTATTTTCTATATATCCCAAAGTGAATATAGAAAGAGAAGTGAAGCAGGCTGCAATGTTAATGTATGAGAAGAGCCTGGAGACTCATCAGTAAGTTATCAGAACATCTCAGTCTTACCTCTGTTAGTGCTCTCCCAAACTGAACAAGCAGAGAAGTTGCTGACTGCAGCAATAAAGTTTTCAGGTGATGTTTTAGCAGTGGCACTGTAAACATTCAGCTTCTGTGTACAGAGCTGAGCAAAGAGAAAGCAAAGGAGTGAGGGGGCTACACTTGGAAGACAGAGGAGGAAATGAGAGAGAGTCTTACTCAGTTCTCAGCTCCACAGCAGGGTTTCTGCTTTGGGACTGTGGTGAGCTCTGAGCCCAGTCCTGGCTGTAAAACAAATAACCCTCCCCAAGCAGAGTGGATGGCAAGTGCTAAGGATTGCCAAAACACAGCCTTGAAGACAATAAAAAAGCAGCACCCAGTATTACTAGAGCACTCACAAAATCTTCAGTTTTAAACAGAACTCAATCTGCATCTCAATTTCTCATCCTGAGTCTAAGAGAAGGCAAGAAACAACCTCGTTTATTGTTTCCAGCACAGACATGGCCATTACTTTTGACTCTTACATAATTTTACCTTATGAAGGTGCCATTTCAAATGTTTTCAAGAATAACTGTTCTTAAAACAAAGATGCATGGCTATGTTGCAGTCAAATATTTGAAATCATCCACAGATACAATCAGCAGATTTGACTGTGGAAGAGCACTTTGATCAGAGAAATAAAAACCAGTGTCTGCACAAACCCCAGCCCTGTGTTTCTTAGACATGCTTCTGCTATGCTCTTAGACATAAGGATAACATACCTAACAATGAAAGCAAGCTTTGATTATTGTAGCTAATTTAAAAGCACCCTCAAAATCCCCATTGTTACTACTTAAAAACTAGTTATTTATACCTTGCATTTGTCTAAATGGTCTCCACTGTCAAATCTTGTTGGCACCCTTAAAAAACAGTGCTCTTTATGAAAAGTTTCTATATACTAGGAATGATCTAAAATGAAGACCTATTTCTAGACTGGAAAGGAAACAAATGAAGAAGAAAACCAAGAAAACACCTTTCTATGCATACAAGGCATCAAAGGCCTCAGCACCCTGTGGAATTAGAGCCATGCCTGCTCAACGTGTCAGTGAGACACACAAGAGAAGATCTAACCATGCACAACTGAGACTTCTGGTCCCGCTGATGTATACTGTGAATAGCAGAGGATTCAGAGATGTTAACAATTACTGCCATACTTGTAATAGCCAGAAAGTTGTGTTTTAATTGGCATATTGCCCCAAATTTAGAAATTACTATTCGCTGTAAATATGGTTTTCCCCTGGAACTGCCCTTGGTGCCAGGAAGCTAAGGCGTGTTAGGCAGCCCAGAACATCACCCTTCACTTCCAGTGTTATTTTGGGGGTCTGGTTTTTTAGGTTTAAGTCCATTATTAATCAGTTAATATTATGCCTTGTAAGATGAATTTTTAAAAGGCATTTTCATAAACACAGCTCAACTGAAATCATGGCTGCATGATAATAATAAACCTACAAAATTACAGTCTTAGATATTTCCTACATTACCTACAGGGGAGAAGGATGGGGGTTTTAAGGCCACAACATCATTGTATCTCTCCCTTTAAAGTTTGGCAGCTATACATGAAATATATAGACAGAAAATGTTCTGTTCTCTGCTACTATTTCAATATGGAAAGGTCTCATACACAATGCAACAGATTCACAGCAGGTCCTTAGAAAATATTGTACCTTTAGTACCTTTGAGTAAACAGGGGACTTCAGAAGGAGAAAAATGAATACAACAAGCAATCCAAACAAATTTTAAAATAATTTCACGAATGGTTTCCCTTTCAGAAGGATAAAAAACTCTGGCTACTCTCTAAAACACTCAACTGATAGCTTACTTATTAGACAAAAATTAGTGTCCATTCAACCATGAAAAAGACAAGCCATTATATGCTATAAGAGAGATCAAACTGACATCAGCTACTGTACATCCTGACACTTACTACATAATCAAAGTAAACTTTGCTATATGTGTCTGATCTAATGTACCTGTCAGTTATCACCATCTCTGCTCAGATGAGTTCGTGTGTCACCTATATACATGGGACAAAACAAATAAATAAATTGCAATGTTATCTCTTCAAGCTGCTCACACAGTAAGGGGAGAGTGCTTAGTATTCCGTAATGGAGTTAGGAGTAATTTACTGAGAGATAATTTCTTTTGGACCTAAAATCTCCTGCCTCCTGTAGAGCAGACAAATAGAACTATCTAACAGGAAATGGGGCATGATAATACTGCTCTTTAAATAGAACTAACAAAATGGAAATACAATAGGCATTACAAAATATATAGCTAACAGTTATCAAAACCTTTGATGTTTTTATAGCTATTTACCACAAGAGATTGCATTAGCTGCTCCAGCCCATTTTAATACAAGAAAAGTTTAACATGTGTTTTTTTAAAACACTTTTAAAAAAAAGTTAAACCTCAGAAGTAGTACTCTCAGGTATCTGGGGAAACCGAGCATGAGGAGGAAAAGCCGCTTTGTTGATGGAATAATGAAGATTTGGCAATCAGCTCCAACAATGCTGCACACAGTGGACTGTAGTTAAAATAGCCCTGATGGTTTAATCATCCAGAACTGTACCAGCACAGAGATGCAGCAGGGTGCAGAAGCCAGGACACTCACCTGGACTAGAAAGACTAATTCTGCTTCTGACTCTGCTCCTGCACCTCCACATGCCTTAGGCAAAACACGTTGTCTTTTGCCCTGTCTGCAAAGCAGACTCCCCAGGGAGGGGAGCATCACTCACCCTGCTGCTCTACAGCGCCCTCGGGATCCTCCGCCACAGCACAATCCCAACACAAGTCACTTCCAAAGGGATCACCTGGGCCCCTCTCAGCAGAATGGATCTTTCGTGGCAAAGCTGGGAGGGGCTGAGTCAGCAGAAACAGCAGAACAGGGATTCAAGGAACCCTTCAATTACATATTATCTCTTCTCTGCTGCTCTGTGTGAAAGGCACAGATTTCAGACAGGCATAAGCTCTGTCATGGCAGTGTAAATCCTACTCCCGAAGAGATCCAGATCACTTCTTTCACTCCCTTCCTGGCTTCTCTGCAGGGGATGCAGTCCATCCACTACTGCACAGCCAACAGGTGACACAAATAGGCATTACTGCAGTGGACATCCTGTTGTGACAGGGATCTGTCCTTTTTTGTCTTTTTTTGTCTTTTTTTCCTCCCACCTCTTAAAGCCATACTTTTAGCACCAGTTCCTGAGCTTCAAAAAGAACAAATCAAGTCTGGAGCACTGGGAGATTCACCATGGCTCCTTGCTCAGAGTGATGTTTGGTTAGGTTTCTTCCTCAAAAGAACTTGTCAGCTCTCCTCCAGTAAGGCCAAACACAACCCTTCAGCACAGCACACCTCTGCCCTTTGCCTGCATCCCCAAAAGAGTAACCAGGGTCTTGCTGGACAAATAGATTTGTCAGGTTGATTTTCTGGGGTCTTTTTACCTTTTTTTCTGCTTTTTACATATACATTCCTTTTGTGTATTTCCTCTTGATTGCATGTCTATACCAAAATCATCTTGGTTCTGGCTGCTCTTGTTTTTTCTCTTCCACACTGGGAAGAATATTTTTTAGATACCTGAACTGAAAAGACAAATCATCCAGGAGCAACATTGTTTCCAAAACAGAAAGTGAAATGACTGCAGCTACCCAAACTCAGCTTTGCTCTGCATCCCAGGGTCAAGTTGAATCTCCTGCCACCAAGAATACTGCTTTATAACAAATTTTTCAGGGCACTCAGTGCCGAGCTTCTTTCCAAAGCATCTCTTTTGTTCTTTTGGCTGGTGTCACTTCCCTCTCAGGCAACTTTTTCAGTACAACAAAACAATTATCAATGCTGAATGCTCTGTGAAGTAGAAGTGGGAAGATTCTCTTCAGTGGAAGATATTTTAAATATTTCACTTTCCAAGTAGCTCTGTGAATACAGGGAAGAAATGCATAACTTAAACACAAGGAGTTACTGACCCAGAAGTGATTAGCATTAGTGTAAAGCTTTCAGACCCTTTTTCATCTTATTGATTCTAAGCAGAATAAATCCGTAAATGATAATAGGGCTCAATTTAAATTACCTACAGCAAGTGCTGCTTTTCAGCTCCCATCAGACAATCATGCTGTTCAATCAGCTCCATTCTGAATGTACAAAGCAAATTAATGTGTATAAAACAGTCGTAATTCAGGCCAGTTTTTAACAAAAGAATCTTTTATGTAGCACACAACTGCCTTTTATTGACATGCTTTTAATTGAACTTATAATGCTATGTCCATATTCTACCTAATTATAGCAGAAAATTCATCTATCTTTGAAAATACTGACCATATCTTTCCCTTGGTAAAGTTCCCAGAAACTTTACCAGGGAAGAGAATGACATTCCGAGCTAAGCCCGGATTTGTTTAGAAACACTAAAAGGGCATGAGAAGACAATTCTGAGCCCATTGCAGCCAGGCAATTTCTCAAGGACGATTGCATTAGTGCAGTGAATCAGCAAGGCTGGCTCCTCACTCCACGAAGCCAGCCTGTGAATATGCCTCTCAAAGCTAGGGAGAGGGAGAGGCACTGCAGATGTGGCATTGACAGAGAAGCCTCCAGTCTGCAAGAATTCTTTCTTAAGCAATTTGTTTCTGTTTCAAAAGGAATCCTTTGTGTCAGTTTCTTCACTTGTGTTGCTCAGTTTGTCAGGGAACTGGCAAGTCTCAGGCAGCCAGGATACTATTTCTTTAAAGGGAAAAGTCCTAAGACAATGGAAGAAACAATGGCAGGAAACAAAGAATTAAAGGTGAACCCTGGAAAATACTTCTGGGCCAAGCCAAGACATTTGCCCAGTGGTGCTGGGAGATTACTTGCACTTGTCTCTGCCATTTCAACTGGGATGGCTTAGAGAGAGCTTGTGGGGGACTCTTCAAGGACAGAGCACAGGCCTTTTACTTCCATTTTGACATTGCCATGTCCAGACTTTGCTGTGGGTAGGAAAAATCCTGTTGTCAACTTCCACAGCCTTTGCAATAAAGTTTCAAACGCAGACAACAGCACATATTCTTCTTTAAGAACCATGCATGCCATACCATGGTTACCAGCAGCAAAGAGCAAATAAACCCAAGGCTAAAATCAACTAAACTGTTGACATTGATTTTAACATGGGTAGAACTCCACCTCGAGGATGTACATTGGCAATTACTCAATTTTATTGCCAAGCTCTTCTAACAGGTCTGCACTGCGTTGACACCACACACGGGACTCCCATCTAACATTTCGCTTTAAACATTCTTCTATTAAACACTCACCACAAACAGAGATTCAGGCAAAGGACCTGAGTGCAGCAAGTAGCTGAAAACACCACACAAAAAGGCAAGTTCTCGAGAATTAGACAAATACTCCTCCTGATCAACACATCCAAAACAAATCTGTAGCTTGACTGATCCAGCTACACTTCTCAATGTACGAACACATTGCATGGCATTCGGATGAGCAGCTGAAGTGCTACCCAGTGCTCCCACTCAGGCAATGGCTCTCTACAGGAGTGACCTTCTCTTCCTCTTTCCTCACTTTTCCTTTCTTGAAAAGTTTGTCAGGCACTGCAATTAAAATCTGTGAGCACTAGTGGAGTTAAAGTAAATAGATGTTCAATCTCTCTGGGGAAATATTTAAGAAGTGTACTGAGATGTATTTACTGAAGATTTCACTAATTCAAATAAATCAAGTTAAAATTACAGACTAGACTGGCTATTGTCAGTTTTTTGAAAACCCTTCGATTCAAAAAAGCAAATGAAAATGGCAAGTTCATTTGTCCTTTGCTTTTTGACTGGGAGCAGAGCTGACATCGACTTTGTGGTGAAAGACATTAGTATTTAACTACTTGAAGAAATTCACATTACCACAGTGTCCTTTTAAATTGCTGTACTTATGTTCGCCACATAAGTTGCTATTAGCAACCACAAAAAAAAAAACCAAAAAAACCCACCCCTTATATTACTATCTTGAACACAGCAATAGTTTATTGTACTAAATTCTTTGGAGCTTTCCTCACTCAATATTTGAAATAGAATTAAAATGCTATCCCTGGAAAAGAACTATTTCTTCCAAAGTGTATGTATCACTCACTGTAAAAACACCTTAAAAACTAACGTAGGTGACAAGTAACCTCCAAGTTTTATATCATGAGGTAAAACAAGTCCTCGTGAGAATATTGACTTCCCCCTTAAACTTCACTTTCCAGCTTTTAAGCTAAATAAAAGCATGTTGCTAAAATCCCTATGTTGAAGTGATTTTGATTTCTCTGAAGTGTGTGATAGGTCCTGTTTGCCCTCCAACACTTTTTTTTTTGCATATCACTTCTCCAAGTTTGTATTACCATAAAGATCTAAAGGAGCAGGGTTTAAATGCTATATACCTAAAGATGAAGGAAACATTTTATCTAGAACAGATCAAACCCTTTAAGATAAGCTGTCATTAAATATTTAAGTAATGCTTCTCTAACAATGAGTGAGGCCACCTGATGTTTAAAACAAAATAATTTTTTAATATTTGCTTTACTGAATAGAAAATGTGTCTAACATTCAGATTTGGTGGAATGAGCTTTCCTTTCAGGCAAAGAACAAACTACTGAAATAGCAAACAAAATACTTGTTCCTGGAAGAGTCACACTCATTGTTAACAACACAGAGTGACACAACATGGCTCAAATTGAAAAAAAGCAACATGTCAGTAGATACTCATTTGCCAAACTTTTACACAAGAGGATCCAACTAACAACTTGAATGAATTAAAAAAAAGGTCCAATCTGGCAGTAGTGTAGTATTAACGAAGGAACAGATAAAATCAAGAAGGTTGTAAGGTCCTGCTTCCCTTTCAGCTCAGCATGTGTCAAGATCCAGTTTAGCTCCCAGCACTGTGTTTTCCCTTCTAAGAACTGGGTAAGAACACCTCTTGGACTTGCAGGAATGAACATAGGATCAACTGGCTTTGGAACAGAAGGAGCTTTGGTGCTCTATGCATACTTAAATATATACATCTAGCCCTGTTTAAGTAACACAAGATAAACAAAAGCTTCACAGGATGGAGTTTACTCACTGACTTCATTATGAAATGTCTCTCTCTCACTGCCTATTTATATCTAAAAATTCAACCAGTGTCAAAACTCCCCTTTATGTAGTTTGCAGTTCAGTGACCTGCAAGAGCACGGAGTCCCTTGCACATGTTCCATTAGGCTCCATTATCAATAATATTCTTTATGATATTTTAGTCAGTGGCCACAGCTCTTTAATAAATAACCAGGGGTAAGGAACAAGGTAAGAGTGACAAGAGGAAAAGTTGGCTCTGAATGGCAGGAAGTTGTTCACATCATGTGCATCTAGCAGCTGAGCTTATCGGTTTGGAAGACAGATCTCCCTCATCACTGTCAATACAGTTAAGAAATGTAGTTAAATATGCCTTCAGGAATGAGCTGAAATACTGCTGAAGTGAGGCTTTCAGATATCATTTTAAAGCATCAGGTCCTAATCTATGAAGTTAAAAGGGGACCAAAACTCCTCTTTCTCTTCCACAAACACTCTTACCTAGACCACGTCCAAAAATATTTTCAAAATAAATTATGGCTGCCCTCAGATTCTTCTCAACTCTTACTTATTTTTCTGGCAATACTGCTCAAGTTAATTTCTGTTGTCTCAGCAAAACAGGTTCTAGATTTCCATGCTTATCTACTTGTAAAAAATGCTGTTTTCTTCTGGAACAGAGGACCTAGATTTAGTTCAGTCATTACATTAATTTTTCTAATGCATTCCAGATCTCTGGAGACAGGTGGCTCAGGATGGAGAGAGATAAATAAAGCTGCTTCTCCATGGAGCATTCTGTTGCCTCAGGTTTCCAAATCCAAATTAAGTAGTTAATGATTTATGTATACACGAAGCATTAGCATCTTTGTGCCACGTTAGTTATCAGATCACAAGTGGCTCTAAAGAGGTTTTAGTCAAACAAATGAATATTAGGTTGAATGATTCTGCTCACTTCATGTAAACAGTTCCAGCATGTTCACATTGATCATCACTAAACTCACAGAAGCACCAGGCTCAGTTGTAAAGCTGAAGGAAAAAACCAACAGTCACAGAAGCAGCAACAAGCCCTTGGATCTTCTCTAAATTTGGGTTTTATCACATAGATATGCCCTTCTCCAGATGTATTACCCATTACAATCCAATACTTATTAAAGCTTCACAGATGCCCTTATGAAATGGTAGGACTGTGTCTCTTCCTTTAAAGATACCCTTGGCTTCCATCGTCAGAGACACCCTGAATACATACCTCTCAATGCATAACCAGAGGCCAGCTATATTTATGCATACATGCAAGTATTAATGGTATTTTTTAAAGTAAATTCCAGGTGCAGAGGTTTAATTCAGACTTTTTAGACACTGAGTAGGCAATACAGGGCAGGTGTGAATTTTTCCTCCTCACCAAACCTCCTCGTTGTAAATTTTGCTCTTTAAACCAGAGTTTCCTCTGAGGGTTGTTGGGTTGCTTTTTCTCTTTCTCAGATCTGAAACTCAACATGAACCATTTTATCACCTTCTGTCTTCACTGACAAGATCAACCCTCAGGAATCTCTGACCCAGGAGATCAGGGTAAAGGAATGTTGGAAGGAAGTCTTTCCTTTGGTCAAGGAAGACTGGGTTAGAGAACACCTCTGCAAACCTGACATCCACAAGTCCATGGGCCCTGACTTGGCAAAGCCCAGCCTTCTGGTAATGAGTGAGGGTTGGCTTTATTCTGCAACAAGAAAAGCAAAATTGTCTCAAAAGCAGTTAACTTGCAGGGATGGCCTTAAAAAGAAAAATTCAGAGGCAACTTGAATAATACCAATTTTTGAAGTTAAATTAACTTTGTTTTACAGATGCAAGATCATTACTGCAAATGGTTTTGCCTGACCAAGTGGAATAATTAAATTTCAAGGAAGGGAACAGTTATTAAAAAATCTTTTTCTTTCTTTTTTATACTCTACTTTAGGTAAACTGACATCAGAAGTCCTTTAACAACAGTACTGCTCAGCTGGATTCCCAGTCCTACATTGACAACAAGGCAATTCTCCGAATGCAGAGAAGATAAATGGTGCTAATGCCACTAAGCAAACATGACATTTTTGTTGTACTGTGATCATAGATGAGTCACCAAGTAAAATGATTAATCACAAATCAATGTTACTAGGCTCATTTAGAGATGATTCTCCCTTCACAAAGCAGGTAGAAGCTCTAAATTTATAGGCTAATGCGTTTATTCTAGCTGTAGCAGTCTCGTTATTGGTCTTAAGCATCAGAGTCTGCAGGAAATTTGTGTGCAATTAAGCTAAAGTGATGACCTCCTTATACACATTTTGGCACTTTTTTATCTGATAGTCTGTTGTGCAAATATATAAATGAATTGAAGCATTACATAGAAATTACAGCTAATGCAATACTAAGAAAAATAGACATATCCCTGAACTTTAATACATATGCCAATAAGGTATCTCAACCATAAATTACACTCATTCTATCAGTCTGCAAATGGGTTTATCAGTCCCCAAATGGGTTTGTGGTAAGACTTTAGACTGCTTCATTTTTGCCTGGCTAACATTTGTAACTTCTACAAACAGTTTTATGATCCAAATTGTTTCAGAAGGAAGTGCATGGATTTGTGGAGCAACATGTTTATAAGTCAAATACACACTGTGAATACTTTCTATTTGGTAAATAAATTCACCGTATTTAAAAATTAAGCAGAAAAAAATTCTTTGAAACTTCAAAAATGCTTGCTAGCACCAGTGCTTTTCTCCTCACCTTGAATTTAATGAAATTAAATACTCACATAGACTCATGCACTTTATCTGCCTACCTAATCTGTCAGTATAAATTGCTGTTGGAGTGATCATTTCCAACCTACACAGGGTAAAAGATTGTACCAATCCCAGACATGATAGGCTCTGGATCCCTTTACTACCAGAAAGGGATTATTCCAAAGCAGAACTGGCTGAATATCAAACATGATTTGAAGAACATGAAATAAATACATGACATTTGACCAACTTTAGTGTTCTCTTATGTTTTCAGAAGGGAGTCATTTGTTGAATATAATAAATATTCTTGTGACTGTGTGATGAAAGTCACATAGCACAATCACAAGTTTTTAGACTCTCCTAATACACAACGGTTTTGCTCTGTTCAGCAGTAACAAAGGGATGGAGAGGAGAGGTCCCCAAGCTTGTCTGTGTTCAAGAGCAGAGAGGAGTTGCCAAGTAGAACCACCCAAGACTTGTGAGGTCCTAAACCAAAATAATCTACAGTAACTGCTAAGCAGCTCACACTGCTTCTGCCAGAAAGTACCAGACAGGCAGAGAACACACCACTGTGCTCTGGCTTCAGGAAGAAGTACAAGACCTCTGGACACACACAAACCTGTCCTGCATGTGGAGCATTTATTGCTCAAAGCATACACTCATCATTAACAGTTCTTGCCTACTTCCAGTGCTCCTCAAGATTCTAATTGATGTATTGCATCTTTAGATATCTCTTGAATGCAGGAGACTTCAAACCTACAAAATGATCTAAACTATGTCTGGAAAAAGATGAAAATTGACCAGACACTAAAATGAACTCATCTCAGCTCTTCCTTTGCTCCTACTAAGTACAATGGAAGGTAAAACAAAATCCTGTGACTAATCTATTTATTTCTACACTGAACAAAGGAAACAAGAACTAAATCAACTGCTAACCAACTAAGAAAGGAAAAAAATACCATGAAATAAGAATTACCTAAATAACTAGGATGGTCAATAACTAATTAAAAATACATTTCAGCAACTCCTATGATGAACTACCATGCTGAACTCATAACTTACTGTCCTCAGAAGTATAGACAGGAAGCAGGTGACAAGAAAAACAAGAGCTATGTACACATAAACAGCTATCTGCCATGGTTTAAACCTCTTTATTCTGGGGTCATGATTTAAAACTTTATTCCCTCCTTTCAAGATTATTTGGGCACGTGTTTTCTCTAGGGGAGATATCTCACAATTAACGACTTTGGAATCTGCTACTTGAGAGAATGAGTAGGAATTGTGCCTTCACTGGTGCCACATTACAGAGGCATCTATACAGACATTGTAGCGCAGTTCTGAATTGGGCACCACAGCAACAATTGTCAGACAACAGAGGAAAAAAGACCGTACAGGCAGCTCCCTTTCAAGGAGTACTTTCCTTTGCTGCAAAGGAAGCCCAATTCAGAGGTTATTATTCAAAAAAATAAAGATAGTCAAGTTACATCTTTTCTCCCCTGCCTCGCAAGGACAGACAGCTATCTACATTATGAGACTCAGCACATCACAAGCTGGCTGCTTGTTTTCTATCATCACCTAATCTTTTCAAGTGCAAAATTCTCAGCCCCAATTGAGGAAGGTTGAATTTGAAACAGAGAGCAGGAAGTGTAAAGCAGCAACATGGTGCATACAAAAGTTAACAGTAAACAGTTTACTTCCACCTTTCAGCTGCGATCAGCAGGACCGGGCAGGAATTTGCAGTTGCCATGAACACAAAAAACCAACTTTTCCCTTTCACTGGAAATGTTAATATCAGAAAACTGACCCTTAACAGACAGATCCTTGCTTCAAAAACACCAAAAGAGAAGAAGCAAATGCCCTTAATGTCTTTTTACCAGGACATAACAGAATATAGAAAAGCCTTTGCAACGAAGCAACACTGGCAGCTGTAGTGTAAAATGCCAGTAAACGACCACAGTGCTCCCTCTGGTGACAACAGACCGGGCGAGGCACCTGCCATGAGAAGCTGCACATCGGTGTCCAACTCCAGGATCAGCTACAAAACATCCTCCTCCTTTGAGAAACTTCATAACAATACAGCAGGTACTTCCACTGAAGAAGGATTAGAAAGACTTTACTGCCACAATGAGTTATCAAGCTTAAGCCTTAGGAATGTGTTTACATTATCAGAAATAAGTTTTCACACCCGTGATGCTGCCAGCTGTAAGTCACTGCAGCTTGTAGAAAAGAGAAGGAAATGAGGTCTCAGATCAGAAATGTGGATTTGGATTTAAATTCAATTTCAGCACCAGAGAAACCATTTACAAGGGATGAATGTTCTAGAAGGAGGTGAAAAAATATTTTCTATCCAGTAGGACACAAGATCTTTAGGAGCACATACAAAGGATCTCAGGAAACCAAATTCTAACTAGTTCTGCACTGGAAAACGTTTGGATCAAGTATACAGTTCAGGCCAGTATAGTAAGAGTGGACTGAGGACAGCAAGCCCATAGTCAATGACACCTTTCCTTGTCAATTTAGTAAAGGAAGTTTATCAATATGTTTTGCCAATGTGGAAATCTTCATCTAGCTTATGCCTAAATAGTCTTTAGCCATTGAGACTTTCTCAATGCAGTGAAACTGGATACACTTCAGAGATAATGAAGACATGTTTAAGGAGGGCTAATAAGAGATCCATAACATGCCGTGTTTGGTTATGGCCACACAACCTCACTGACAGACAGGGAGCTGTTTGTCAGGAGGTACAACTCACCTGTGCAGCTGGTACCTTGGTGATGAACTGCAGCAACAGGACCTACTGGGAAAGTTGCTGTGATTCAGAAAGCATAAGCATCAGCTTCCCTGCAGCTTCCAGGTGCTATCCAGGGAGCAGTCAGTCCTTACAACAAGCAACCATCACAATGGGTCAAGGTCTTTGGAAACATTTCGATTTTTCTACAAAGCACTCTGCACTGTCACTCACCTTTGGGTGAAAACAACCGAAACACACCAGCAAGCTGCTCAACAGAAGGCAAAACACCACAAGAGCAATAGTTTCTGCAGTTCTGTCCACAATTAAAGATCTCTCAGAGTTTGCTAAGATTCTCTGTGATACACAGCATTTCCACCCTCATCTGTCCTTCTCCATCCCTTGACATGTACAGAAACTTGGATAGTAACACTTGGTCAATTTTAACTTCTGTCAGTGTTTGATGAGAATCAACTCCCAGAAGCATTTGATGAGCGTTAGCTGGGATGAATGAGGCAGTTTAGATCCCTGAGATGCTGCAGGAGACTTTCTGAACACTGAGGAATACATCCCTAGGTCAGCTATTCTCTTCTCAGGTTTTCAGGACTTTTCCGTTGGATTCCAAGAGAAAAAAGGCATTTTTTTAACATTACACTTTAAACTTCAGTATTGCAGAAGGCAAATTTGGTTCAGGGACACAGATTATACAGGCTGGCAAGCGTTCTCACTCCTGCCTACTCAAACACTGGTGCAAAGTTATTGTCACTGCTGCGTCCTTGCTGGTGCTGCCCATCCTGGTGTGCATTGCTGCAGCTTCTGGCACCCCACACATACCCACTTCTGCCATGGCAAATGAGATTTGGATTTATAACAGTGACACACAGCCGCCTGCATGGTGAATTGTAAAAGCATGGCAGGTTGGCAGCTTTTAAATCTTATTAGGGATTTTAAACATCCCAGGATAAGTGGTGGTTTCATGGCTGTGGGTACTGAGGGCAACAGCAGCAGATTCAGTTATTGCTGGTAACAGCAGTGGTTAGAGTGTCTGTCCCCACAGCTACTCAGCATAGAGCATATACAGAAAAAATCCTCTGGCATGGAAATCAAAACTGAAGACAGACAGCTTCAAGTACATGATCTTGGGTTATATCATTCACAACAAGGAGTTGTTTCCCTATGACACAATTCTTGTCAGATTTTGTGAAGAACAGAACCCTCTAGTTAAGGAGGGACCAGTTTGCTTTCTGCTGCCAAGAACCACTAAGATGTGCCACTTTGTTTGTACTTTTTGCCTGAACAGTGACCCTGCAGGCCCCGTATATGAATCCCCCTGCTCTGAAGAAGATACCACATAGTTTCATCAGAATATCGTTGCTATATGTCATCGATTTTAATTCCAACCTGTACTTTAATATGCACATAACTGTTTTCAAATACAATGAAAACTTGAAGTCAACAGCATCAGAGCTTTGAGTAAATCCTTCACAACTTCAGAAAAATCTCTATAAACATTGTGTAAAGTAGATACAGAATGTACAGAGAACAGTTTTCTATACAAAAGTGCATTTTAGCAATACAATTAGCAGAGAACTTGGGAAAAAAAACCAACTCAATTTAAGGAATACCATATACTCTAATCTATACCCTCACCTCTCCCCCCAAAATAGAAAAAAAAAAAACAAAAATCCAGCCCCCCCCACTTTCCCTTTGCTTTGGTTATGAACTATATTCAAGGCTTCAATATTACAATTATCTTTTTTACACTGAAGAATTTATTTGTCATTTGGAAATGTTTTAAAGTTAGCCAGATGAATGCAAGTATGATTCAGAGTCAATAGTCAAAACAGACAAACTTTGAATATTACTAGGATTTGCCTTTGATAGATCAATAAACTATCTTTGCAATCCTTAAATGGACAACTGCATATTAACTTTTCTATGCCCAAGAACTGCAAGAGCAGTAAGCTTAAGAACATGAAACCAGTAAGTCTAACATTTGCCATGAAAATCTGGCTTATAAGGATGAACGGTAAGAGCTCCCCAAACAGTCAGGTTTATTAATACTTATAGACTAATGCATCAGCTGATTTCAAAGTTGAAAGAGTGTTAGGAGAAAAGAAATGGCCTCAGGCCAGTCAGCATAGATGAACAGTAAATATTGCCATTTTTATATGATTCTATATAGTATATGCATTCTGATGTAAATGCATGTAGGTTCAAGCAGGTCGGTTTGTTTATTTTTTCCCCAGAGAATGATCTTTACAGGTTTCAAACCACAACATGAGAACTAAAATTTAAGCCCAAGAAAGCCTTTCAAAGACTCATCTTGCTTTTTCTAGTAAGCACCCTATACTGATCATACTGTAACCATCTTTTTGTCAGTTTCCCAGATAAAGAAAAATAGATATCTTAAATAGATATCTTAAAGACAAAGGATGACATTAGATACACACACAGAAATCAGCCAGGTTTGTCAGGCAGCTTTCTTCCTCATATTTAAAATCATATTAGAAAAGAATGTCCGCTATTGTTTACAGTCTTATTGCAATCAGACCTTCAGTGCTCCTTCTAAGCCTTTTTAGAGAAAAAGTTACCATGGAAGCAACCCGTTAAGAGAGTGTAAATTAATTACATTCATATTGCAGTGAGTACAAAGCTCCTACATAATAGGCTTCAGTACCATGGAACCATGGAACTATGAGCTTTTTCCTGTGTGTCTCTATGTTGCTTTTAAGCTTGACATTTTTTCTCTGTGAATAAGAGGCAGAGATTTGATTAAAAAAAAAAAACACTAGTAAGAATGCGTTATTTTATCAGTCTGTTTCTCTTCTTCATCTGAACCCAGTAATCTACAGCTGTAGCCACCATGGCCAACACTTAAATCAGCAAGACCAGATTTAACTAAAATTCCAACTATTTGACTAATGTCATGGGTATTTAACACGAATTTGTAGAATCATTTAGATTGGAAAAGACCTTTTAAGATCATCAACTCCACCCTCAAATCTAGCATGCCAAGTCCACCACTAAATCATGCCTGTAAGTGCCACATTTATGTGTCTTTTAAACACCTCTAGGAATGGGGTCTCTCTGGGTAAGCACAGAGCACACTGTAGGAAAATACATGATTCTGACAAAAAACCTTCCCCACTGCAAATTGAGCGTGTCACTAGAACTATGGAGGATGAGAAAACAAAAGGGAAAAACCCCCAAATGCGAAGAAGTACGTGAGAACCATGTGAGTATGTGAGAGCAGGCCTGACTCTCTGATAACAAAGACAACATTATATCTCTGATTACCTGGCAAAGACAGGTAAGCATGATGTTATTCTGCATTCTTACCAGAACATTCAGAGTTTTGTATTCTTATGTTATAGGCATCCTGGGTCTATGAGATTACAGAGCTATAAATTACTACCATGGAATCCTCAGAAATTCACTCTCTTCTATCATTTTAACTGTCACACAAATGACTGACGTACCTGCTGGAGGCAACACACCACAATCAGCTATTGTGGCACCCGGGACCTTTTCGTCCAATGTAACAGATGAGAAACTGGACCCATCTTATCACTTGAATTAATTTATACTTACATGCTTACACTAAGATCAAGATGGAAATACTATCCTCCTTCATTTCATGATCTCTGCAAACTAGTAGACAGATGACCAAAATGAACTGCACCTCATCAAAGTGATAGGGTCTTCTCTCAACAAAACCTGAGGCATTTTAAACTCTGAAGAACTGCTGAAACAGAATAAAGTTACATACTTTCATGCTCCACGACACTGAGATATTGCACCTTTCTTACAATTCATTTCAGAGTTTCAATCCTCTACAGTATTAAGCATGCATTTTGATTTGAAAAAAATGCAATCACATTTCAAAGTCACTGCAGAAAATAAAGGTTGTGCTGAACTGTGACAGTGTACACATGGTGAAAAATTTCATGATGATTTCATCCATTACCATGCAAGAGTTTAACAACTGCACCATGAAATTAGCCAAATTGACAGCAATTAAATTTTGTCTTCCATACAAGATATTTAAAAGAAGCCCCAGATTTAAGTCAATCCAAATTCTCAGTGAAGTGTATACTGTTAAGAAGTTTTCAGTATTGTTTATACAGGATAGAGGCATTACCAGCTATAGTGCAGCACAAGAAAATACTGACAGGTAACACTTGTGCTAAGTGGCCAAATAACTGGCCATATGGGATAGCTAACACTCGAGCTTAAAATGACATTACACAGCTTTTAGTCAGTCAGTGGACAAGTCTAGTACCTGTTGTACAGCAGCAGTGAGAGTGAATAAAGTCATTCATACTCATTTGACTATGGACCCTTTCAGAGGCTGTTGTTCAGGTATCTTACTGGTCCGTTTATTTTGAGTCTACAAGGAATGCCACTTCTGAAGGAAAATTACTTCACCTGTCAGGGCTAACCAGTCTCTGCAGGACACGCAAAATTCACTTCAGCAGTCCTAAAGTTGATCATGCAATTCTGCACAGTCGGGCTATATCCTGCAATTACAGACACCTGTGGCCACACTAAACTGTCAAACTCCTTAATTCAGGAGCAAAATTAAAGTAATGAAGCATCAAGATACTAAAAATTATTTACTAAACTCAGAACTCAAATATACCTTCATAATCTTTTAAGTTTCACACTAAAATTTAGAAGTATCATTTTTATCTCAGCAGGGGGGAAGGAGTTCTGTAAGAAGTAGCTTTAAAATAAAGACAAGTCACCATAAAGATAGAATTGGGAAACAGGTTAAAACTACTTTTACTTCCCTACCCAAAAGCCAGAATTTTACCTCATTTTCTTACCAAGAGAAATTTCAAAAGCTGATAGACAACAAAAGGAGATTCTGATACATGTCATGGTGTAACAACCCACACAGAAGACATCCTTAGCTAAACATACAATTAAAAAGCACAGCTGCATTGATTTAAGTTCTTCTGCCAACCACATGAATCTATTTAGGTTTGCTTCTGGGGAAGAAAACCACTAAAGTTTTGTGCCACTTGTTGGCACTTCTGTTTCCAGTAGAGTTCTTAACTATTTTAAGTAGTGTTCTAGACAACTTAATTGCAGATTAGTGTATTTTCAACACATAAAGACATTTTTATTGGAATCTTTTCATAGAAATACTAGGGATGTACTGGTCAACCATTAGTAAGAATTGTAAGATATTGAGCAGCTTCTGAAGACTAAGCTTGCAATTGTTGGGGTTTTTTCAATACTAGTTGCTTCCTAAGAACTACATTATTAGGCAGTATTTGTTACAGATTCCCTGCATTAGAAGTCCTGATTCTTGTTTTCTGTGTAGTTTGAGTAAAATTGCAACTTTTAGAAAAGAATTTATGACAGCACTTTGATTTTATACAATTCAAGAGCAAGACTGAAGAAAGTCCCATAGAATAGAAAGATTTTTCCTCATGCTAAACAATCTTCCTAATAATGGGAAAGGAAGACAGAACAAGTCAAGTGTAATACTAACTCTAAGTTGGAAAAAAACAAAGAAGCTGAAGCATAGTAATGCATGCTTTGTGTCATCCAGAAGCACCTTTAGACTTACACCTTGAAAGTTAAGTTAGCGTATTAGCCAAGTTCAAATTTCCTTAAAATTTTATCTACTCAGCAGCTTTTCAGAAGACAGTTAAGTTTCTGAATTCTTTGTTGCAAAATTAGTCTCAAAAAGCTGAAGTTACTCAATACTTAGACCTTCTTAGCAAAATTATATTTAAGAAAAGATATGGTTTATATTGTTAACACTAATCAAAATTTGGTCAAGAAATATATGTAAACAATAAGGATAATACATTTAAGGCTTAGAAAGAACACTGATAAATTCACCCCTGTCACATTAAAACATCCACATCTCCTTCATGATCCTCCTCAGTCACTTTTAAAGACAGCACTTCTTCATTAAGAAATAATCCACTCAGTCTTTCCTTACGAGCTTGCCTTTGCTCTTTCAACTGTCTCTTCCGTAAGGCCTTTTGCTGGAGTTTCCGTTGCTTGGAACGTTTCTGTCAAAATACAGAAGAGACAAAATGTCAGATTATGTTCTGTAGACTAGAAAACACCCCTAAACCTGGCAAATATCAATTAACCTCTAAAATAACATCTGCTCTGAAAAGTAACTAATATGAGTTCACAGGGGTGGTGTAAACATTTATCCAAAATTGTATCTGTTATTAAAGTATCAAGACCATTTCCCACACCTGAGTTATGAGGCACAACATTACCCTGTGATGTTGCATAGTCGAGTTTTCTATTGGAGGAATCTTTATTGATGGGAAAATGTTACATTAACAAACTCAAGATGCTGAAGAGCAAGCAAGAACTGCTCCTCTCCCTCACACCTGAAAATGAAATTATGGAGACAGGACAAGTGCCACAGTACTACTTTAAATGGAACATGCTTCAGTGGGTCACTCCTCACCAAGTAATCTCATAAGACAAGGAAGAATAAACTGAAGAAGATTCAAAAGGCCTGAGGAAACTTCTAGTTGGGAAAAACCCAAAAAATCAAAAGAGTCTTTACTATCCAGAAATTATGCCTTGATTAGGGTGATCAATCTTAAATAATTTTCTTTTAAACTGTGTGTTTTTAAATTAGCTGCATAAGCCCTTATTCAAGCCCACTCACTCTAAACAAAAGGAATTATAAGACCTAATACAAACATCAGGTTTTCTCTTAAAAGAGAAATTATGGGAAGAGCACAAGTTTAAACTCCCTGTGATCGTGTCAGAGCAAACAGTCAGCATTGGCTTACCTAGATAACTGAGTTACTAACTGTGTTCCTTCAGGACAAACACCCCAGGTAAGATCACATAAGCAAGCTTAGCGAGTTAAGACAGCTTAGTACAGATTTACATCATTAGAAACTTTACTTTTGAATCCCGGATTCTTTCTGCAGCACTTGTGGACAAGTTACTATCGCTGTGCGCTCGACTCATGTTGGCACTCGAGTTTGAGGCGGAGTTGGCGACGCTGGAACCGCTGCTGCTGGCTGAGCTGACCATGCTGGCACTGCTGCTGCTGGCACTGGCACCGCTCACACCACTGGTACTCGCACAGCTGTAGCTGCTCCTCTTCCAGCCCTCCCTTGCTGACCGCTGACGAGGCCCGTGTTCCTTGATATAGTTCCTCACCTTCAGAACAGAGGCAGCAAAATTAGTAAAGCTTGCTAAACAATGCACTGAGATACTACTTTCCATGGAAAAAAATGTAGTTTTCCTGTTAATAATAATCAAATTATTGGACCAATACAGTTAGTCTTTTAAAATATTTTGCTGTGGCTGCTTAAATCCCAAGCCATCTGGCAGTCACCCAGAGAACTTAACTAAGTTAAAATTAGCTTCACTATGGAAGGAAGAAGAATACGTAGCAAGGTTTGGGGTTTCATCTCCTCTCTTGCTCCTCAAGTTAGCTACTACAGAAGTTACTATTTTAACACCAAATAGGAATATCAGTCAAGTTCAACTGAACTAAGTTGTTTACTTAATGTATCAAACCCCTTTATTTTGCTAGGTATACTCACAAAAATGGGTGTAAATAAAGCAGTACTTTCTACTTTAAGATGATACTTACGAAATGCCTGGAATATGAAATAGGCCAAGCCCATAAAAGCAGTGAATGTTTTCCATTTTCAACCTTTACCTTCATCATAATCAGAGTAACACTGAGGAATTCATGTTTGTTTGGACACCACATCTATTCTCAACTACACATCACAACAGTACAAAGACTAAGAAGTAGGATGTATCTATCCTGTCAGCCAGGTACCCTTCTTTGTTATAATTTCTATTTTGTACCATCTTTAAAATGCATTTTTTTTATTTTCCTTTCTACATGAAATTCATGGTCTTGCCCAATGAATTCCAGTCTTTTAGAGTTTTAAATACACATTTATATTCAGTGAGCAAATAAGATCTTCAGCTAGTTGATCATTTTGAAGTGGGGTACACTGCCATGAGCAGCACTGGGCCCACATTACACACTCACCTGCTTAGGCTTAATACATACTGAGAATATATAACCACAGTCTTTCATGTAAAGGTTTCATAAATACAATATGCTTTTGAACTCTATTTTGACTCACACACTAGAGCATAATATTGTCAGTATCTCTATATATCTAATGATTATATATAAAAATTGACCACAAGCCCATAGGATTTTCCATGATATATCAGATGCTGAAAATCCAAACTCAAATGTACAAACTTTAACTCACCTGTTTCAGTTTTTCATCTGTGAGACAGTTCAATTCAATAATGAATTCACTATCTGTAGGTGAGATCTGAGCAGTAGGATCAATAATTTTAATAATATCAAGTTGCTCTCGAAGGCCCATCTCTGTACTGACTTTGCGACTCAAATATTCAATATATTCAACCTAGGAACCAAAGAAAGGCAAGCAATTTTAAATTATTATTGATTCTACATGAGAGACAGAAAAAAGAAAGGACCAACAGAATAAAACATGCTCAAATGACTGTCTCCTACAGATCCAAAGGGCAAGAAGATTTAGTTTTGAGAATCAAGTAGCACTGCGTAGGTCTGCATTTATACCTACAGCAATCAGGATGGCTTTTAAGTTGTGTCTTTTAATTTAAAGTTCTTCTGTACATTGCAGTTCTCATATAGGAAAAAAAGTCACCTGTTCATCATTTGTCATCGCACTCCATGGAAGTTCATCAAGATTCCTATGCTTGTTTTTCTTTTTCGGAAGCAGACAAGGAGAGCTTGGAATACTAGGTATAACATCAGAAAGCACATCACTCCCACTTGTAATGTCGCTGCCAGGCAACTTGTAATATGCAAGTGAAAGAACAAAGCTTTAGAATGCAGTATACAGATTGTAAATCATTCTAACACTATTAACAATTCAAAACATGCCATCAAATTAGCAAAGCATCGATTATCCCTGTACTCTAACAACTTCTTTGTAATTACTCATAACCCTGCAATACTTCCTTGAAACTTCCCACAAACAACAAGTGTAGCAAACTCAATTCACACTACTCTCTACTTATCAATCTTCTTTTTAAAAATTTGCATTTAAAGAAAGAGCAGAATGATGTGGCATTTCAACTATTTCCCTTCTCCCTCAGTGGAAATTGTCCATTACAATCCAAACTTAAATCTAAACCTCCCATTTTAAAGCATAAGTCTAGTTTGAGGAAGATAATTTCAAAGGTCTGTAATTCATACCACACCCCATAATTGTACATGAATATTCAATTAAAATCACTGTCATTTGCCTGGAAGCAACTGCAGAACTTCATCTAGCTTCATTTATACAACTGACACATGATTTCTGAATGTACTCCCAGTTAAAGTGGGACAGCTGAATTACTTGTGCTCAGATCCTGCCAGGTAACACCATAAAGAGCTGCAAAAAAAGTCTTTCCAAAATTCTACAAGTCCAATCAAGTATATCTCTTAAGAAAAGCTTGTTTTAAAAAGCAAAGAGTCATGAAAAAGCTAGTTACCAATTAAACATGCTGTCAGCTAACTAAGGCTTAAGAAACTGCTTCTTTTCAGAACAATTGCCAAGTTTATCAGGCAATTAAAATTTCACAGCTCAGTGAAGCTCTGAATCTTTGGGATCCAACCTGAGTTGTTCCTACAGGCTGCATTATACACACTATACACATGCACTTGTAACTCCTGCAATACACAGAGACCAGCAGTAGACTAAACTAGTCAGAAGTTCAGAGCTGATCTCAGTAAACATCTTGAGTTTATTTGCATGTTCTGGAACAGGATTTGAGCTTTCTTGAAATCAGAGTTTTCAGTTCTTATAGTGCCATTCTTTACATGCTTTGACTAATCTTTATGGCAAAATTTAAAAGCATGACCTTCAGTCATTCCTCCAAAAAGAGAAGGCTGGAACAAAATTAAATAAAACATTTCTTTATCACTCAAGATTCAGATGCCTGCTCCTACATTCAGTAGTTAAAAAGAAATAAATGCTGAGAAGCTCGTTTAATGTGTTCAGCCTGGAGAAGAAGAGATTGAGGAGAGACCTCAGAGCAGTCTGCAGCTTCCTCACAAGCAGAAAGAGTGGCAGGCACTGATCTCTTCTCTTTGGTGACCAGTGTCAGGACCCAAGGGAATGGCCTGAAGGTGTGTCAAGGGAGGTTTAGGTTGGATATTAGGAAAAGGTTCTTCTCTCAGACAGTGGCTGGGCACTGAAACACGCTCCCCAGGGAAGTGATCCCAGCAACAAGACTGACAGAATTCAATAAGCTTTGGACAACACTCTTGGGCACATGGTGGAATCCTTAGGGCTGTCCTGTGCAGGCTAGGAGTTGGACTTGATCCTTGTGGGTCCCTTTCAACTCAGGATGTTCTATTCTATTCTATTCTATTCTATTCTATGATTTTTCAACTACAACTAAACCCAGCAAATAACAATCCATACAAAGTTTTACATTTACAGTGGAACTAGTTTACCTGCCATTCAAACTCACTGTCTGACCAATCCCAGTACGTGCTGATAGAGGAAGATACATCACTGCAGACACTGCCCTCAGGGAACAAATCAAAAGAGGTGAACTCCTGGTCATCCAACAGAGAGTAACAGTCATCTTGATCACCAGCTGAAACCGATGAGAACAGTTCCTCACTGCACTCTGAGCTGGCCACGCTGGTTCCACAAGATGTCAAGTTCCACCTGAAAAACAGAACAAAACAATTAGAAAGCAGCAAGCATTGCCACCATGTGTCCTGAAAAATTCTTTTAAGCTTTTTAAAACTATTTCCACTTTGCTTGCATTATATAAGGATTTTATTGAAACAAGTTATAATTATGTAAATGGAAGTATTCTATTTTAAAATATTTTTTAAAGTCCATAAACAACATCAAAGGGAATCCAAGATTAAAAATGGCCAGGCAAAAATCCACATAGAGTTAGTATAATTACACCTTTATTTTAATACAGTATCAGTTTCCACCCCAGAGCCGTGACTCCATAGTATGTAAATTGCTTTTTTTTTGCTGTTGCTTGGGTTTTCAAACTACACATCTAAAAATAAAATTTTCTGTATGTTTGGATTAAACTTCCATGTAAATTGAAATAAACAGAACTAAGAAGTTAATCAGTTAGACTTCAGGGCAAATAGAAGTCAAAAAGAAAATCTAGACTAATAATCCCCCACAAAACTAAGGCTTAATAAGGAAACATATCATGGATCCATTATTCACAACTCTGAATGTCAAAAACATTGGAAATGCTACGGAATGAGACAGTGCAAGATGGAAAAATGACCTGTTTGAAAATGTCAAAACTAAATGATTTTTCCCCCTCATTATTTCATTTACAAAGCTAGTTATGCTGTCGCTAAAGGAAAGCTATTGAGGACTCAATTTTCACAGAACAGGTTTTTTTACTCTGAGAGTAAGCCAGAATTTAACAAGCTCATTAAATCAGTCTCCATATCTGGATTTATTTTACATATTGGTGAAAAGTAGGTCGAGACAAATATGAGTCAGCACCGCACTGCAATATGGCCAAAATAATTTGAAAAGGGCTTCTAAAATGCACCACACAAACCCACACAATCAACTCCTTTTTCATCAGTCTGACCTCAGCCTGGCTAACTAGAAAACCATTCTTCTATCCAACTGCAAAAGCTGAGCAATCCCATCACCCTGAAGGGCCAGTCCTCACCATCATTATTTAAGCTGCATACCAGGTTGGCTAAATATGTTTGTGATGGATTCACTCCCACATCTACTTGGCCAGCAGTGAATTTATCCAATGTTAAAGACATTCCCAAAACTTCTGTTTTAGCACATTCAAGAGATCCTGCACTCCCTCCCTTTCTGGATCCCTCACAGACATGCGATGTTTCGCTGATTCAGACTTCTGTGGTCCATTGGAGCAGAACATGGGTGTGGTGACAGCAGACTCCTCAACACGACTACAGTTACAGAATTCATGAAATATTTATGAAAGGAAAGATAGCGTGGACAAAGTTTCCAGACCCACTGAAACAAAGGGTGAGGTGCAAGGGCTCTGCCACCAACCAACTACACAGATAACCCAGGTACAGACAGTTAGCCCTCACCTTCTCATACCCAGAGGGGCCTGCTGGCATGAAGTGCATTAACAACAAGTGGGGACTACATTAAAATTACTCATAACTTTAAAAAATAGAAAGCCTTATGCAAACATCACAGACTGAGCCATGCATCTGCAATGGCTTAATGAGTGCATGTCCTTGCCTAAAGAAGTGAAATAGCTGCTCAAGATGCCTGAGTTAGAAACCTGCATGCTGTAAAATGAGCAAACCTGAGCAACACACTTGGGAAGTGAAAGGCAACACAAAGAGAAACATACAAATTAATTAAATGCAAATGCGGTGACTATCACACATTTATCTCACAGATATGCTAAGAATATATCTTTTACTGCTCATGTCACAATTGTGCCTTAAGAACCCTATCATGAAAACGTATCATATTTGATAAAGGTTCCTTGTGCTGAATCATTTAAGAATCTATAATTAGGAGTTTGCCCTTCTGAACGACACTTTTAAAGTGCAATTTCCATTATTTCATACAAATTCAACTGAAAGATTACCTTATTATTCACTCTTCATAACAGTGTAGCAGAAATACTAATAACCAGTAAAAGTATCTTGCAGGAACTAGAACTATTCCACACATCTGTTCACAACTGAAACCTCAGACTGTTCTCCAAAAATGCTATTGCTATATTCAAGTGCAATACTACGTATTAGCAGAATGAGGTTCCTAGAAAAGCAGTACTATGATTTTCATTTTATAAGCACAATTGGAATTTCTTTGTAGAGCTGTATTTGCACTTTTTGAATAGACCTTTTCTACAAATTACAGGCAGAATAACCTGACGCTAATTAGTAGCATGGGATGGAAATGATTCTGCAGGAGTCGGTGCAGTCTCCAAGCCACCTGACTCATTCTGAACCTCTACAGGTTTGCCCGGTGTCCTTGCAAGGCCTTCTTTTAACTCTTATAAACACACCACTCTGCAGCTGCCCACCCTGCAGCACTCAAAAATTACCAAAAGCCCCAAAATTAAGAAATTCGTTAAGGAATGAGGCCTGGAGGAACCTTGCTCAGTGGAAGGTGTCCCTGCCCAAGGCAGGGGGGTTGAAAATAGACGATCTTTAGGATCCCTTCCAACCCAAACCAGTCTGTGATTCCGTGAATAAACACATCCTGAAAGAAACGACCCAGCTCACACTGGCAACTTTGACACGATGAGTGACCCACAGCGCGGGGTGACCCTCAGGGCGGACAGGGCCGGGCGGCGGGGAGGATGCCGGCCCTGGCAAGGGAGGATGCCGGCCCTGGCAAGGGAGGATGCCGGCCCTGGCAGGGGAAGGATGCCCGGCCCTGGTAGGGGAGGATGCCGGCCCTGGCAGGGGAGGATGCCCGGCCGGCCCTGGCAGGGGAAGGATGCCCGGCCCTGGCAGGGGAGGATGCCCGGCCGGCCCTGGCAGGGGAAGGATGCCCGGCCCTGGCAGGGGAGGATGCCCGGCCGGCCCTGGCAGGGGAGGATGCCCGGCCGGCCCTGGCAGGGGAGGATGCCGGCCCTGGCCCGCTCAGCCCCCCGACCGCGGCCCCTCAGCAGCGCCCGTGCGCACCTGTTGGAGTGGAAGCGGTGCAGCGGGTCGGTGCGGTGGCAGGACGAGAGCTGGCAGCCGAAATCGCTGACGTCCAGACAGCCCTCCTCGCTGAGGCTCAGGCTGCCGCCGCGCGGCGGGTGCTGGTGCGAGAGCAGCGGGCACGGCTCCTCGGGGGCCAGGAACTTCTCGTACGGCTCCTCGGTCATGGCGGCGGCGGCGCGGGCGGCGCGGGCGGGCGGCGGGGGCGCCTCAGGCACTCGGCG
>VWZF01000906.1:95994-117981 GCA_013396755.1 Sclerurus mexicanus | reverse complement strand
GGCGGCCGCGGGTTCCTCGGGCCGCGGGTCCTCGCCGAGGTGGAGGCGATGGCCCGCGGCGTGCAGGACCTGGGCAAGGACACGTTCCGCCGGCTCCTCAAAGGTAGGGCCCGGCACGGCGCGGAGGGGCCCCCGCAGCCGCCCGGAGGGGCTCCCGGCCGGAGCCGGTGGGCAGCAGCCCCGAGGAAGCCGTGGATCCTCTCGGGAAGGGAAGGACGGCGATTAGAGAGCGCCCAAAGGAGGGCTGGTGAGGTGGGGAAGGGCCTTGAGGAGCGGCCAGGGGCGCTTGGCGTGTTCAGCTGGAGAAGAGACTGAGGGGAGACCTCGCTGCGCTCCGCAGGTTCCTCGGGAGGGGAGGAGGAGGGACAGACACTGATCGCTGCTCTGTGGGGACCAGTGACAGGACCCGAGGGAATGGCCTGAAGTTGTGTCAGGGCGGGTTGAGGCTGGATATTAGGAAAAGATTCTTCACCCAGACAGTGGTTGAGCGCAGGGTCCCCGGGGAAGTGTCACAGCACCGAGCCTGACAAAGTCCAAGGTTCGCTGGGACGACGCTCTCAGGGACATGGTGTGGCTCTTGGGGATGGTCCTGGGCAGGGTGAGGGTTGGACTCGATGATCCTTGTGAAACACTTCCAACTCAGCACATTCTGTGATTCTGTGACAGCTGAGGGGCTGCAGTTCCTGTGGCGCTTCCCATCGCCTTTCCCAGCAGGAAGCTAGAGCTGAAGGTTAAATACAACGACGGGCTTGCTTAGTTGTTTTCTACAGTTCTGTAAAATCCGTGAGAATCAGGAACAGATTTCTGCAGCTATGGATGGCCCCGAAACTCATGCTGAGTGCTGTTAAAATCATTCCTCTCTCTTTGCTGTGCCCCTGAACCAGAGGCCCAGTCACTGTCAGGTTGTGTGTGACAGTCAGAGACCCCGCGGGCATCTTCATAACATGCAGGAGACGGTACAGGAACCTCAAGGTGCAGGTTTCTTGCTGGGGTTGAGGCTGTAAGATTGACAATGATTGATTTCATTTTTGTCTGTGAGGCTTCTCTCTGTGGTAAAAATTTTCTCAAGGCACCTTTAACCATCAAAATGAAGAGTTGCTCAGTTGAGTAAATTAAAGTATGTAAAATAATCACAAATTAGTGGAAGAGTTGTTTAGCAAAGCAAAAGCACAGCTTGTCTGTGGCCAGCTGAGAGGAGGGCAGCTGCTGCCCAGCATGGTGTCCTGCTGCGACCCTGACAGATTTTCTCAGCTAACATCCTGGCGGGGTTTTGCTTTTTGATGTGAGTCAAGGGCTCAAAGTGTCTGGTAGCTGGTTTGTCTCAAAGTGTTGCTGCTACCTGTCAGAAATGGAACAATGTATCCAGGGTTTCCTAATAATAATTGAAGGTGGTAAAGCTATGTATAGACAGATGCAATTGGGACAGAAGTAAATACAGATGTTGAACCATATTTGTTGTCTAGTGCAGGGACCACGGAGAGTGAAAAGCTCTACCGGTGCCAGAGACCTGACTGTGTTTAATTTTGATGTAAAAGTATGTTAAGTAAAATTACAGATATGTTTATGTGAATGTCCACAGTCTCCAAGTCTTCCTCTTTTTAAAGGGGTCTTGCTTTTCTTTCTTATTCACAGTCGCCATTAATGCATTGGAAGGAAAAGACTGCAAGGAATCTGTCAAGCTGATTGCAGAAAGTGCTAATCTCTCAGAAGAGCAACTTGCTTTTCTCATTTCTGGCATGTATACCCTTCTCCGAGAAGCGTTGAGACTCCCCATATCAACCTTCAAACAAGAAGTAAGTTCTGGAAGTACTTGGAGCCCTGATAAGTTATAAGTTGCGTCAGACATGAGTTACCATCTAAATCCTATTTGCCAGGGTGGGGAGCTGTTAAAAATCTAGAGCTTATTATTTCACTTGTGCAGATTTACAGTGGGCTTTTTGGAAGAGTATTTAAGCTTTTCTGCTTCAGCGTCTTGTTTACTGTATGTGTTTGTTTTCACTCTGAAATTAAAACTCCCAAAGAAACCATAGCAAAGTGTTATTTCATAGGCATCACCACTCTCTCTTGCCCTAACTGTGTGGTCACATAATACTTGTTTGTCCACGCTTATCGTTTCTCATATTTGCTTGCCTACCTTTGTTCGTATTTCTGCTATAGAGGAAGGAAAGTCTTAGGGCCAGAACAATATAGTGGAAATTGGAAGAAAGTGCAATTTCCACTTATACTGTGAATGTGTGGCATGAGTATGTCGATGCCTGTCATGTTCCCAACCCCTATCCCTTCTTCGTGCTATTTTTTCTCATTTTTCATGTTCCTTTACCTTAAATTTTTCCCTCTAATTTTATTTTCATGTGAGTGAACCACTGCTGGGCTTCCAGCACCTCTCTTGTTTGAGATACTTTTTCTTATTTACTCAGGCATACTGAGAATGCTGCCATATTACAGGAAGTGTAGTGGAAGTATACTTTTAGTATTCAGACTTCACATTTTGCCACTTCCTTTCTGTTGTCATAGTTTAAAGAAGCTACTGCAAAACATATCTGAGAATAAGGGCACATAGTTACTCTTAAAGAAGAACATGTTCTGGTTAGCTATGTAAGAGTAGTGGCAGAGATGTTGTTTTGAAAAATAAAGGCTTCCAAAATATTTAGGTCTTTAAAATAAAATCACAGCGTGGATTGAACACTCCTGAAAATTCTTTTCAATATGTCACCTGTCATTTCAAAACTACTGGCATTTGAGACTAAAACTTTTGGGGAGAGATACCAAGGAAGTAACCACTCTTGATTCACTAAGTAAGAAACAATCTTTTAAGGCTACATCATGTAAAATTGCATCTTCCTTGTCTTTCTAGGCTTTCAAGGAAGACCTGAAGGAGCTCAGGTATGCCTGTTTTTGTCTGGGGTTTTTATGTTTGTTTTCTCATAACATTTATGTAACTGCTTCCCCAAATCGACGTTTTTACACAAGAAATTTGGTATTAAAATTACCTGTAAATAACATATACTGCATCTGTTGCCAAACATCACGTCAGGCCAGGTGTTGTGTAAGACTTGATTTAACTCTGAGCATGAGCAGTGAATTACACATGCTGGAGAGAATGGTCTAATTTAGTCTGTAATGTAGGTTATGCAAATAGGAATGACCTTCTCTCTGCTATCCCCACCTTGCTCTGCAATATTTTTTAACATGTTTGGTAAGACAGTGGTAACATTCAGAAGCTAAGGAAGTGCCCTATTTTTTCACTTCTTTAAAAGGCCAACAATATATTACTCATTAAACCCTACCACCTTGTTCAGCTACAAACTCTCCTGCCCGTTATCCAAGAAATCATAAGCTTTGTTACAGGCTCTGCCAAAATCTATATTAGTCTCTCCAGAGTATCTCTGAATATCCTAAAAGCTAGATATCAGGTGCTAAAAATATTTATAGGTTTTCCCTTATTTTTATGTTCAGTAGCAGTGAGAATAATAGCAGTTGATGTTTTGATCTGTAGAGAAACCTCCGCACCAAGGCTCAATTATTTTAAAATGCTATTTTCCCATAATTCTTAGCATTCTGATTGCTACCTAGAAAAAACAGATAAGTTTCTAATTCTGTCTTTTTTTTCATCTTTGTCTGTTAACCTGCACATTGGCTTTATCCTTGGATTCTGCAGAGTCACAGGCATAATTTACTTCATGAGCAACTTCAGGCAAATTAAAGCTGCAGATTTAGATGCAATCGGGCTGTAATCGGCAAAAGGTGTAACTGGGGCCACGATGAGAGGTGCCTTGCTAGTTGATACAGTTTTCTCTGCAGCTCAGTGCTAGAGTTTGGCCTGCCTTTTGTCTAGTGAGCTAAAATGCAAGCTGCTGCCACTGCCACATCGTGGAGTTCACACCCAGGTTAAAGTAGGTCAGTAAGAAACTGATGAATTGCTTTTGACCCAGTGGGAGCTGATGTTTTTTGAGGTGCATGCAAAATGTGTTCAGTTTAATTACGGACTAATGAAGAGCACTAAAAGCTCCATGCCAAGTTCTCTGGGGGTGGGTGAGTATTCCTGTACCAAGCAGTGGAGAAAGTTGATATAGAAGTGCCAGAAGTGATTGGCCAGGCTGGCTGTGTCTAGAAACAGAGACTCTCAGATCCCTGTTCTTGTCATTTGACCACACTTTAACATATTACACTTTTGTAATTGTGTTTTGGGTTTTTTTCTCACTTTATGGTTTATTCATGCACTTTATTCAGACACGTTTCAGCTGAGATGATCTTTTTTATGTCTTTTATATCTTGACACATCTTTTTATCTTATTGTCCTGGTTAATGTGACTGATCTAGCAGCAATAGTTCAAGTAACTGCATTAGCGTTGCTTGCAGACTTGTATGTTTTATGTGCTGCTTTGTTGCTGCTGTGCATTGGGTCTCTTCCTAAGTTCCATCTCTGACAGTCTTTTTTCCTGTGAGTAGCTCTGTTCACTTTGTGGCTAAAGGTGAGAAGACTAAACCTATTTAGAAGACTAAATAGCTTATTCTTCAAACTATGATACTTAGTAAATTTGGTAGCACCTTTAGCATCTTTGGTTCCTATGGGAAATGTCATTTCCCACATTTCCCAATGCCCTTGGGTTTGGAGATGAAATGCCTGCATGTTTTCAAGGCACTTACTAATTACTTTCAGACACCTTCCTGCAGTGGCTCCTGTGGGTCATCCTGTGATCAAATGCATGAAGAACACAAATAATTGTTGAACAGCAGTGTCTTGGCATTGTTGGCACCCAGTGTTTGGGCAGGTATTTTTCAATTTAAGGCAGAATAGTGGTTTATTTCCCTTTTTTTGTTGTGTCTTCTGTTAAAAGGTTTGAGCTCTGCATCAGTTTACCTTTTTTTCTTTTTTTAACTTCCTGCATTCTGTTTTGTTTCCCTTCAGTAAAGCTGAATGTTGAACTAATTCCACCCATATAAAGTCTGGTAATTCTCTGTTTCATGGTGAGGTACCTGGTCTTGGCTTTTAGCTTTGGTGGAGAGAGAGGCTGAGAGACATGCCCACTTCTGATTAATTACATCATTACTACTGGTTTCAAAGAGTTGCCACTCTATATTCCCTATTTCTTAGCCTGAGTGGCTGAGCTAGTGAGAGTAAATCCACTCTAAATTGTGGATGCTGGTTTTTAACCTCCCCTCTCATGTTATTTAATAATTTTGTGGCTCAGGCCAATAACATGGCATTGAGACACACTAACACATTTCTTGCCCTTTGACTCCCTTCCTCAGACTGTTCCTTTGTAAACTGATTGCCATCTGTAGCTCAGTCTGAGCTGTGTTCTGTCTGATCTGCTTAGTGTGTGACTGGCCTCATGTAAGCTCCTTGAGCCAGGAACAGAATTTTCAGCAAAATCATCGACTTCACAGCAAAAATAATGCAAACTCAAAGGTAATGTTAATGCTTCTGTTTTAGTAACACTTGCTCTTACCATTGAGGAAGTATTGTGATAGATACCGTAATAATCATATTACAGCCCTCTCTCTCCAGCTATTCCACTACAAAGAGAGGATGTCCAGTCATCGTCAGATTGGGTTAAATGATACACTTGTATGGAAAGTATAAGTAATGTTTGCAGAAGTAGACTTGTCTCTTCTGAAAGACAGACTCATGCAACCAAAAAAGCACTGTTCTAGCGCTTGCTAAAAAGAATCCCTTTTTATCCAAGCACCATTTTAAAAAAGTGGTGTAACCCCACTTCTTCCATTAGGAATTCGAGCCGTAGTAACTGCTGTTTCATCTTCCCACTGTGTGAATTGATGAGTTGTTTTTTCTCCCATCATTAGACACTGTAAGCTCTTTAGGGCAGGTAACTTCCTTGTTTGCTTTGATTTTCCTTTGATACACTGCTGTGCATCTCATACCACTGGTAAGTAATGTCTCTGGGCAGTGATTCATGGTGAGTGCTGGATTTAACTGTGGCAGCAGCAGTAGTTACTTCTCCCACTTGTCCAACTTGCCTCTCAGTAGGAGGTTACTGTCCCTGTGGCAAAGGCAGCTGAATTGAGAGTGTTTGCTCTGTATTCTTTGCAATTCACAGCCTGATCTATTGAACTGAAAATCAACAGCAGCTCGTTTGTAAGGCAGCAGCAGTGTCAGAGGAATAGTAAAGAAGTAGAGAGGCATAGGATGGATGGAGTGTGAGTTAGTCTGTTTGGCCAGTCCCCATGTTAGGTATGCTCCTTTTGTAAGCATAGGTACAAGGGCCTCTGTTTTATTTTCGAGGGAACAATTCCTTATGTCTTCTTTTCATTACATTTCAGGTGAAAGTGAAGTGAAATGTGTAGGTTTGGAATTTTTGAAAGCATGCATTGCTGACCTGCCTTCTACACTTGTCAGTGCCATCAGTAAATTTTTTCTTGAGTTTACTGTGAGAAGTTAAGCAAATACTGTGTTTTTTTGAAACTCGCTGTTGCTGTACTAGGTAGGACAGGAAGATGTAATGCAGTTTTTAGAGTTCTTGATATAAAAACACAGACTGACTTTTGAGGGCCCCAGCTGAATCAATACTGAAATGCTTACGTAAGAGCTGATGGCAATTTTAAGCAATGGAAGATAGAAACTGTTGACACATCTTTTGTGTTCTGTAATAGATTTAGAGTTTTTTACATAAGGCCATATAAATGTGGGCACAAAAAAACTTAACTGTTTTGTGTTGTTCTTCTCTTTCAGGATACCAGAAGATTTCATTGTGGACTTTTCCAGTGCAGTCTTTGGTAACAGGTTAGTGTCTTCCTATGTCATGCATTGTGCAGGCAGTAGGGTTGCACAGAGCTCTGCTGACACAAATCCCTTGCCTTTTGAAGGGACAGCAAAATTTTCTAAATGAATAAGAGTTGTCCCATTATTTTGATTCAGTACGGTATGATGTCTATCATGTGTGGCTATATATGCATTAAGTAGCTTTTATGCCAACTTGCAATTTTTCTGTGATCATCATTTTTATAGTATTCTATAGACTGTGCATCAATACCTACAGATGAAAAATGCAGTGCAGAATTCAGCATTTTTGCCATCATTATCATTGCAAGTTAGAGCAAAAGTGAAAGTCCTGCTTTGTTGGGAAGCAAGCTACATATGCCTTCTACATGCTGTGGTTCATGGCAGCATTTTCAGATAGCATTTCATCAAATCTTAATGTACAGATGAATTGGGAATACACACTGGGTGACTTCATGACACATATGAGATATCAAGTGCTCTGCTAACTGAAATTCATTTTTAGGCAGTATTCCATAATATCTCCAGAGAAAGTACTAAATCAAGACCTTTTTGAATAGCCTATCTCTTTGTCCATTCATGAGATTGCCTTTTTCTATATGGTTCTCTGCTCAACCATATTCAGCTTATTCTACATCTAGAAATGTCTTGAACATTTTGCATATGCAAAAACTTGTGCAAGGCCAGGAGTTGGGCTTTGATGATCCTTGTGGGTCTCTTCCAGCTCAGGATATTCTATGATTCCAACTTTCCTCCTTCAGACTTGAGGTCACTCAGTACATGGCATCACTAACCCAATGCTGCTCCAGATTCTTTGCACAGAATCCTGGTAATCACAGTTGTGGTATTTCGGTTACCCTTACAAGGGTCTGAATGCTGCTACCAAAGTTAAAAATATTTTTCGTTTCCTTGATTAAGATCTTGGCTTACAGCTAAAGGTTCATGGAGTAAAAATAAATTCAGTCTCCTCATCTTTGCTCTTCTGTTTGAATTATAGGTGTTAAGAATGCAAAATTCATGGTTGCAAAGTGGAAATATTGTTTGCAGTGGAAAAAGAAGATAAATTTAGATGTAATTTGAAACATGCATGATTGTCTGTTTTCTACTGTGAAATCACGATGCTGGAAAATTTAGCTTTTTCATTTTGAAAACTGTGATTATCCACGGTAATCTTTCTCTCTGTTTTGAGACCAGAGAAGAGCACCTCAGATTTGATTTCTAGACAGATCTGCTCTTACAATCTTAAATGTAACACTGAATCATACATATGTTTATTGAGTTGTAAATATATATGATTGTGATGGTAAGAGATGTATTAGCATCTGATAAAAAATTCAGTATGAGCTAGATAACCCAGAAAAATCCATTTTTAATACTTTTCCTGGCATCTTATCCTATTTTTGGAATTCTGTTCACTGAACAACAGCTCTGAAGTACTTGACATTTGTATTTCTGTGTCTCCACAGTTCCATCAAGCTACATAGACTGAAAGGAAAGAAAAACTTGCCACATTGACACTATCAAATAACTGCATTAAATTAGAACTGTTTTTTAAGGGAAAGGATAATCCTAACTTCCCCCTTTCTGAATGCTTATAATAAATGCACTGCCTTTTCTTTCAATAGTGTAGCTTTAGTTTCTACCAGAAGGATGGATTCTGTGTGCCATTTGTCAGCATTTCACACATATCAGTTTACTCATTCTTCCTGTTCCGCGGCTTGCTAGGCATGTCTTGTTATGTACATAGGGAACCATCCAGAACTTGTCTTTAGTTTTGATATTGTTAGGTCAGCTGCTGCTCCAAGTTGTCTAATCTTTCCTTTTCAAATGCTCTTGTGTTGCATTCTGTGGCAGATGTTCTTGTCACCAGGTGTATCATCCGTTCCACATGCAGCTTAGATGATCTCTAGCTGATCCACGGTCCTTTGCTTGTTCTGACTTCTGCCTTTGCACGATATGCTGACAGTATATTGCAGCTGCTGGCAGAGAGTGTTTACAAAACGTAATTATAGGCTATAGGTTTTAGATATAAGATTCATTGAGTCTTTTCTGCTCCATTTTGCTATTCCTTTTATAAATCAATAGCTTGATTAACAGCCTGTATAATTTCTGTATGTATGTTGGCCACTATGCACATTCTATCATCCTTACAGGATTCTTGCATTTCCAGTTGCAGTCTTGTCTAAGCTGGGAAGGTCCTGACAGAAGCTTAAACTAAGTTATAAAAGCTGTGACTCTTCCTAAAGGAATGGTACTGAAGTCCAGTCCTGACCAGAAATAAAGCTTTATATTTGGCCACAGAAATGCTGCTGCCCAATAATATTCAGAAGCTTCAACTCTCTTTGGGAGGTCACCATTGCTGGCCTTTCCCACTATTGCTAACTAGAACATGTTCCTTTTTTTCCCACTCCTTTCTTCTCCCAGAGTGCTGGTGCTGCACTGAATGGACTGTCTTCCATTGATGTGAGTTAGCATGTCTTAAGGAAACAGTAGCAGTGTGGCTATTTTTAGGGATTCTCCAAATTAAGCAATACTCTGGCAGCAGCCCTCCACTGAGGGAAAGGTCTGTTCTTACTGTTTAATCCTGCTAATGACTGTTCTAGACTCCAGCTCCTCATGGTTGCACCCAGCTGTGGTGACCTACTTCCTATCCAGGAGCTGACAGGGAGTAAGAAGGAGCTGATCTACTTTTTTTTTGCTCATTCCTTTACCACACTATTAGGAATGTGTGTCACTTCTGACACCACCCAACCCCCCCACCAAAAGGATAAATTCTTCCTTTTATCACCTTTGTGAAAAGCAGGAGTATTGGAGGATCTCAGCCTGCCATCCTGTGTACCTTATCAGATCATTAATCTTTCAGGGCAGTTTCTAAAGGCACTGGATAACTTGCACACAGGAATCTGAGTAGGGATGTTAGAGTGCCATTCCTACAGTCCTTGATTTGTTCAGAGAGGATTCCCTTCTCATGTAAAGTCTGTAATTAGATTATGTCTAGCACCATGGATAAAGGATGTAACGTTTCTTATCCTGCCCTTAGTGGGGCTACTGGAGTAGCTTTGAAATGTACCGTAAATAACTTCCAGGGACATGGGACACTTAGGAAAGAAAAATACGGTAAGCAACACAAAGTCTAGAAGTCCAGCTCCTGAATGAACCTCAGTGACCTCATTCTGAAATTATTTGTGCGTATCTATCTAAAAATTAATGGTTGTTATGTGTTTGTATCACATTTGGCTTTTTTAGTTACCCAGAGCTTAAGATGCTGTTTAAAATTTTAAAGATTGTCAACCATCTGAAGTTTAACCACTGTCAACTGTGTTTGCTTACAGAAATAAACTAGGCCTTGATCCGTCTAATTCTTCTTGCAATATTAGTAACAAATGAAGTGCTTGGCTTCTTACACATCAGACTAGGCAAAAATCTTGAAAGTTGTGGTGGCAGTGAACATTTTGTAAGGAATTGAAAGTTTGTAAATTACGTTGAATTAATAAGAACCACTGATTTTTCTTAACTATCCTTTAAAATAGATTCAAAATAAACTCTAATATTATTATATTTTAAAGCATTGCTGCTTGCCAATACTGGATGCTTTTTGCTGAAGAATTACAGTGACCTTATCCAGTTGTTTTGCTTAAGTCATCTGTCTTGTTCCTGCTTGCTTGTTTCTCTTGGATCTGCATGAAGGTAAAGATACATTTGCAGATCTGTTTTTATGCCTCACAGTTGCATATAATTGAAATAATAAATATGCCAGCCACCACAATGACTCTTACTAAACTTTGTAGTGACATCAATTTACTGGAATTACGCAGGCACCTGGTCTCTTTTTTCAACATGGACCATACTTAAGCATAGAAAAAGGAGATAATCTGAGCATAGCTGTCTAAAATCCACAATACCTTCACTTGTTCAGACCTCTCTAAATGAGGACAGATGTAGGAGAGAAACAAGTTCCAGACAGGTTTGTTCTGAGGAATCGTATTTTCTCTTTAGATTGTTTTTTCTTTTATGAATTTGCATTTCAGTCTCCCATTTCTGATTTACTCTTTAGGCGCCCTGCTTCCGAAGGCACAGCTCTGATACAAAGAAGTAGGCTACCAGGTATCCAGGACTTCAAGTGGAGAGTGGACGTAGCAATATCCACAAGGTATAAAAGAGAATCATGCATGTCCCTGGAAATTATTTTGCCTGAGGTTAAACTGATTTCTTGGGCTGCTTAAAAATGTTTTCAGGGCTAAAATGTATCTTGTTGTTAGGGATAGGTATATAGCATTAAACAGTAAGGTCCGGATGGAATTTACTGCACAGTATAGAAGTCAGTGTATATACATGTTATTGTTGTTAACAATTCACTCAAAGTTTGAGTCTGTCATTTTAAAACTTAACGGATCTGATACAAATCCACAGGTCCTCAGAGATGGATGGAGTAAATTAAATGGATTGAGCCTCAAGTAGCCGGGCAAGCTCTCAGTTTCACTGGAACAGGGGAGGAAAATCATCTACTCAACTTCTCAAGTAGACTATCATTTGTATGTTGCACATGTTAAAATGACTTTCCATCCCCTGTACAGTCTTCTGCAGCTTCTACAAAGAGAGGCTTTACACTGCCACAGTTATGCAACTAGTCATTGTACTACCTCTCTATTTTTTTCACAAAACAAGAGCAAAGGCCTTTGTGATCATTCTGCCTGTACCTGCAGTGAGTGGCTTCTTGCCATCTGCCACAGCAGAGGCAGCTGGGGGACGGATCTTTGGCTAGAGCCAGAAGGAAACAGAAACCTGTTTTCTGTGCTGTTTTGGTCTCTGTCTAGTTCTAACCAAGACAGACTGAGAGGAACAAAATTAGCAGATGATCCAGTATTTGTTAGTAGTATAAATTTTTAGCATGAGTGACTTCATATTGCATTCATGAATACCTGCATCCAGGAGAGAGTGCAGCTTCTTTGCTGCCGTAATTGTGCGGCTCGAGGGTAATCAGGGATTGTCTTCCTGAAATCAAGAAAAAAGGCTCATAAGTATAAATTGTAATGGCCACAAGCTACTAGTCCAGGTGACTCTGCTGAGCAGTGCTCTAAGCACCACACAGGTATCAGTGCAGAAAAAATCTATACCTGTAAGAGAGCAAAATGTCCAGATAAACAGCCTCAGGTACAGTGCTTGCAAGCTGCAAGCAAATTCTCTGATTTGTTTTCTGAACAGCACAGGAGCAACACATTATCCTTTTTTATTTTCCTTACTCTTATTTTCCTTTATGGTTAACCTTCCCCCTGGGATTTCTTGTTTATCATCCAGCAACAGCCTCTGCAGAGAGGTATGGTGGCTTCTGGCTGTGTTGCCTGTCAGTACCTGAGCAGGCTTTGGCAACGTCAGTTGATGGAAGCTGCACAAGAATGACTCATTTCCCTTCTTTGGGTCATCAAATAAAATAACAACACGCAAATTTAGAATGAAGACTGGAAAAGCTTGATTACCCAAATGAGGTGGCAGTTGAAAGTATGAAGGATGGAAAGAATTAATGCAACATAGTAAACTATAGAAAAACTGTGCATTATTATTAGCAGTACTTGGTCAGCTCTTATCCCTATTGTAGTTCCACTAAACTGATTATGTAAAAACAAAAATGCTTCTAAACTTGCAGTTACTAAACTATTAAAGAATTGTTTAGTCTCAATACTGAGGTAAATTGGACAGGACTCTTATGTTCATGAGTTTCCAGCCAGACAGGTAAAGGACTCAGTGACTGAAATTACTCATGTTCTCTGTAAAGCCTACATGAACATCTAAAGTGGTTAATGTGCAATGCTGTACTCGTCACACTGCTGATGTCTACTGCTGTAATACTAATAATGTAAATAATTTCAGTTCACTGGCCCGTGCACTTCAACCATCCATTCTGATGATGATGAAGCTTTCAGACGGGACAGCTCATCGCTTTGAAGTAAGTCTGATTGCCATAATAAATGAAAACCACTTGAAGTTTTATTTAGAAAGTTGAATTATTATTTAAAACACTGAAGCTCTTTTAAGCAATGCGTTACCAGTGCTTGGTTTGCTTTGGAATCCTTCATGTTCAGTGTAGCCACGTACAATACACAATGAAACACCAACCAAAATCATTTCATACCTTATTCCTACACACATTCTGCTGAAATCTGTTTTTTAGAAGAATATTAATTACTGAAAAGCACTGTTGCACAATATCTGGTTTGATTAAAAATTATGGGGTTGCTATCAACCATAACCTTTAGAACTGATGGTGGCTTTTGAGGGCAGGAAAATTACTGGGGTAGTTTATATAATGTATGATACACTTCTACACTTGCTGCATTTGGCAGAGAATGGTAACATTCTCATCTGTGGAAGAGGTAGTTTTATTCTTTTTCTTCAGTACTGTTCTTGCTGCTAGAAAGTAAAAAAAAAACCTCTTTGCTTTTTACCTCAGAATTAGTCAGTGGCAGTATTTATGACACTGTACCTAAAGGCTTGCCAGAAGATGGCATTAACTCTTCCATAATTTTAACCTTTGAAAAGGAATGCTATTTGTGCTATAAATAACATGGTGGTGCATACAGGAATTCAGTACACAGCAGGCATTGTTACATTTGAACTCTGTACAGATTTTGGCTTCAGTTCCCAGGTTAGTAGTAGTCTGGAAGGAGCACCAAAGCCCTGTGGGTTGAAAGAGGTGGACTGATTTTGCTGTTAAATGTTGTGCAAGAAACCAGCTGTGGTGAAAGGCATAAATTATGTGCTACATTGCAAAATGTTAAGGGTGCCACTTCACAGGAGATCAAATTCACCACTCTGGACAGTCCAGCTCAGAGCATCCCATATGCTCTCTTTGAGGTCTTCCATAGGACTGAAATGATGCCCTGAATTTCAGGTTAACCCTTCACAAAAGGGTAAGTTTCACTTGTGAGAATAAGAACTAGTATATATTCTTTACTGTTTAGATCTGAGGCTTTATTTATGGGTATATAATGTCAAGTCTTTGTCTTGGTGCTATTTTTTCTGGTTATTTTGGTTTGATTTTAGGGTTTTTTTGTTGTAAGTCTGTGGAAGACCCTTTGCTATTCTGCAGTGGAGGTGTGTTTGTCCAGAACACACAGGAGTGCAAGTATCTGATAGCAAACAATGTGCTTCTCTTAGAATCAGCTCTTTGTTCCTACTGCTAAGAGCTGAATGTCAAGCATGTGGCTGTAAATACAATTTCTGTATCTGAAGAGTGGTCTTCCCACAGTTAGTGGGGATAAACCTGTGTTTTGGTTCAAGGTACCATATGCAATCAAATATAGTCCTCAGCTCTTCAGTTTCCTTTCATTTGGGCATGTTCAGAATGTCTTGCTAACTATCAGGCCTTATGTAAGATGGTAAGGCCAGAATTCTGTTATGAACAGTTTTAAAATGTGTATGGCACAGGGAGAAGTTACACTCTTAGGTCTCTGTTTGTTTTAATCACAGTGTGACTTGTAACTGAAGATTTTTTCCAAAGTAATGGGAATTGCAGCATTTTGAGTCTTGTATATATGTCAAAAGTGAAAAGGACATTATGCCTTTTCATGCATTTCTGATGTATGTGGAAATTGCAAATCAGGTGTTGGATTCCTCTCACAAAATTGGTATCTGTGCTACAGTAGGCAGAAGGATGATAAGGGTCTTTGTCAAAAGAACTGCTGTCTTCAGTGCAGTCAGAGGTGTGGAGTAAATTAGGCAGTGCTCTGCAGAGCAGCCTGGGACCAGCTAGACTGTCATGGGCACTCGTGTGAGCACATGTATTTGTGCACTGCACTGATGTTAGTCTGTCTGTGCCTGTGCTCGGTTGTGGGTCTCTGTCTTTAACACATAACAAATTTCCATCTATTTGGCTTCTCAGGCTTGAAATGGTGAAGGAGAGTCCATTAGTCTCCTGTGCAGTGGAAAATGCTTTGTATGTTTAATCAAAGTCTTTTGCCTTCCATATAGAGACAATGCCCAGTGCCCTTTGCTCTTGAGGTTGCTGCCAAGTCTCTTGCCTCGAGTCTCAATTCCTTCCTCTTGCAAGTTTGGACAAGCAGAGTGTGTGGAATTTGTTGCTTGAGAATTCTGTAGGCTCCACGACCTTCCAGGCATCTTTGTCTTTCCTTCCAATCCATGACTGTTACTCCACCACAGCAGTCCTCAGTTTACATCCTGTAGTCCTTCCTTTCTCCCACGAGGCAGTACAGAAAATGTACTATGTAGCCATAGTACATTTCTCCACTCTCCTTTTGCATACGAATTTAGTTGAATTAACTGAATTTTTTTAACCTAAAATATTTTGTCTTAAGTTTTTAAAAAAAATAAAGTATATTAAGAGAGATTGTGCTGACACTGCAATGTTCCCTATCCATAGGCATGCCCTGGTGAAAGTTCCTGAGAGGTCCTGTGTCTTCTAACCTGAATATTCTGTTTCAGGTGCCAGTTGCAAAGTTTCAGGAGCTGAGATACAATGTTGCCCTTATACTGAAGGAAATGAATGACTTGGAGAAGAGGAGCATACTGAAGATCCAAGACTAACACTTTTAAATTGGGAGTTTATGGAAGAGGCCTGGAACTCTCAGCATGTTTTGTGAATGGCAGAGCAGGGGACCATCACCACTTTGCCTGTATGAACTTCAATGTGGCATTTATGATGTCTGCTGTAAATATTTTTTTCAATTCAAGTGTTAAAAGCACAAACTCTTTTTGTAAGACTTAGGAAAACCAAAAAATGTATCTATGAAAAAATATAATGCTGTTTGTGAGCATTTTTGCATGATTCATCAAAACATTTTTTTAAATAACTGTCTTAATAGATGTAAGAGTCATTTATTTCTGATTATGATTCATCACTTTAATCATTTTTGAAGGTCTGTTACCGGAAGCCACAGCAATGTGTATGTATCATAAGAAAGCTCTGCAATATTTCAAATAAAAAATAAAATAACAAACCCACTCCTGCCTTTTAGTATGACAAATGCAATCTTGAGTTTTGCATAAGTAGAATTGTCTGGTTTCTCACTAAGTGACTAAGGTATAACTACAGATATTTAAAGACTAATTGGAAGAAAATTGGAAGTCTGTGCATCAGCTGAGCTTCCAGGACTAATTCCATGGAATTACAGAAGTGGAAAGGTGCAAGTATAAGTCTTTATCTGGTTGATCATAATGGGCTAAGTAGCAGTCACCTCATAGGTTTCTAACTGGAAATGCCTCCCTCTTGTTTCATGTATTGCCTGTATGTTTGAATGAAATCTGCTGACATGACTAGGCAGAAACCTCTGGCCCTGCAGTGATGGCAGACAGTGGGAGGCAGTGATCCTATAGTCCACTGCAGCCATAGACACATAAACTGTGCAGGTCAGACCCCAAGATGAAGGGGCTGCCTACAGTCTCTGGGATGAAAGTCACAGGTGTGATGATATCCAAGTCCCAGGCTGAGAAAGGAGTTAAGCACAGGCAGAAGTTCCCTGAGTTGCTCCAGCAGTTGTCCTAGACGGTCATTGCAGATCCCTCCCTTTCAACTGAGCCTATTCTAAGTTATTCCTTTGCCCCATGAGTTAACCTTGGAAGGACTCCCTTAACTTGAAGCATATGTTTTAAGTCTCATTTAAACACTGTGGGACCACAAATATGTCCCTAAGAGTTTTGCCAAGAAGGGATGCATTCCTCAGTCCTTGCCTAAGTGAGTTTTCCCCAGCAGCAAAGATGGAGGCTTTGAGCAATGGCCTGAAGACAGCACAGACTGTGAGCTCTAGAACTGGAGCTTTATCTGGCTGTCAGGTGTACTTTAGAAAGCACATTCTACTGCCACTGTTAAGCATTGGCTTATTCTACCTAATTGCAGGGTTTCTGTCTCAATAGTACCACCCATACTTCTCTCTTTCATGTTTTGTGATTATAGAGCTTGCCTTTATCTTCCTCACCCCCTGCAGAAAACTACTGAAATTAAAATTGTGGATTCAGACCTTTTACACTCCCACAGATGTTTGTGTAGGAAAGAATGACTTGGCTTTTGGATTTTAAAAATCACAACAAGCATAATAAGACTTATTTGTCATACTTTTTAAGAGCAAACTTCTTTAACAGCAGTCCATACCAATCTAAAGATAGCTGAACAGCTCTGGTCCAGAAAGCTTTTAAAATCCAAGCAAGAATGTGTCCTGTAGTTTCAAATAAACCATCAGCCACGATTTCAAACTGTTCAAAAGCTGCATGTTCCATTTATTTCATAGGGGACTCATCAGTAACTTCCAGTTTTGATCCATGATGCATCTTAGCTATTGTGTTCAGGGCACACCAAACACCAAAGCACATAAAGAATTAGCTCTTGCAACTTCAAGTGGACTGTGGACTTTATTAAATACTCTGTGAAGCTTGTTCATCTTCTTTTTGGAATTACATTATCACAAGCTGTGAAATAAAACATGTATCATGATGTTCCCTGCTACAACCTTTCTCTTCTGGAGGTTTAGGTTTACAAGATTTCAAACTGCAGAGATAGCTCAAACTGTGCCTAAGTGAAGTCTTTTCAGACAAACAGAACACTGCATGGGGATAAAATGATCTGTTGCTCAAGGAATTTGCAAAGTAATCTTTACTGGTCGGAGTAGAAAACTCCATGAATACCTTTACCTTCTAGACAGAATATATTAATTCAATTGTTCTCCTGTAACAGCAATTGCTCGTGTTGTCCAGGAATGGAGAAGCTTCCTGACTGGGTTCCTCATGTTCTCTGGACTGCTTAGTCTCAAATGTGTCTTGCCACATATTAAGCAGGAGTTTGCTGTAGTTGGAGGTTTACCGTGTATGCTGAGGGGTGCTTGAACAGAAGTTGTTAACCCAAATAGCTAGTGGGAGCACATAGTGAATAATTCCTCACTTTTGTTAAAATGTGGGTCTTCAAAGTACTGTTAGGTATCTCAGAACTTCATGGCAAACTACATGTTAAATATTTGTTCAATGCTGAAGTATCTTACTCCTTCATGATTGAAATACCCTGGAATTTGAATTTCACTGAGTTTATGACTGTACCCCTTTCTTTCCAATACAGAAGTAACTTTCTAAGAATCTGGATATGGTTGAACAGAAATTATTTTACCCAGCTCGCTCTAGGTTGGTTACGCATCAAGGATGTGCTGTGAATCTCCCTTCCAGTATCATGTGGTGAAAGATACAACCCGAGTGGGATGCTCACTTTGTCGGTCCTGAGGTCTTGTCAAGCTGATCACTAGTCAGTCATCAATTAGGCAGGCAGGGGTTTGTGTGGGAAGGGCACTAGGGTTTTTTTCTTATTACGCAGTTCATGGACCAGTAGGTAACAAGAACCTTTCTCAGGCTCTGTTGGTATTTTTCCCTGAAAAACAAACCCCTGTGATTTTGTTGCTCTCTCTGTCAGTGCCTTGCATTTATTTAAACTGGGTAATGTGTTTGCATCTTGAATTCTAGCAATTTTCTAACCATGGCATATGAGCATAAACTTCTCCATTACATTTCTTCTTTAATTTCCTTTATACTATATGGAACATTATGCCTTTTCTTTTAAGATTAATGTGCCAGAATAGATTTAAAATAGAACTTGGACTGGATTGTTTTTCAATGTAAATCATGTGTGTATGATAGCAAAGACGCCCAGTACATGAAGGAGTAGTCATAGTAGGCAGAATGCAAAGGAAGATGTAAAGTTAGATGCCAAAAGTCATTCAGAGATACAGTGTCAAAATAACCCACAATTCATACGTCTTCCCTTCCTGTTCCCTCTCTGTAAGCTAGTGCAGCTTCCTGACATACTGGTCAGGCTTCACACTTACTGTTTTTTTAATTGCCTCAACTGCATGGGCCATCAGTCCAAATCTGTTCTTGCTTATGGACTATTATAGTGTAGGCAGAGCACTTGAGAATCAAAAGCCATCTGTGGCTGTATTTGTGATGTGACTTTTCACATCCCTGCTTCCACTAGAGAAGGAACTTTGTCAGCATGACTAGTGGGTTGGAATTTCACATTTGGGTTAGTTGTGTTTGAGAGTGGAAAGGCACAGGGTTATTGCTGGCTTTTGTGGTCTCAAAGCTGAAGCAGTTTATAGATCCAGAAGAAAGCTGAAGCATGTAGTCATGCTCTCATGCTGCCTGTTATGCCAGCCATTAACTGCTGGAAGGAGATCAGTATTGTGCTCATTGTCATTAAAAGGAAGAAATTAAACCTCCCTTTGTAGAGAAGTCATACAAGAGAGATGTGCTTTTGCAGAGTGACTCACCTCCTCGCTTTAACTTCTTGTTTTAAGTGAAGGATAAATCCGTTCTTGATCTCATGAACAATGCAGGTAGGCAGGAGGGTGCTTTTTCTCCTTTTTCTTTTTTTTTCTGCTTTCTAATCAAGTACACCTCATGACCTACTGCTGCTCCAAATCCATGAATATATGTATGAATGTATGAAAACTCTGTGCTTTCAGGATGTGTTATATAAAAACACCCCAGCATATCTAGATTATATATGTTCAATTCACACAGCTGCTTTTGCTAAAAAAAGTCTTTGCAGAGCCAGGCCTGATGTCAGAATTAAATATTTTGTAGTTGTTTGACTTCTAGTGAACAGTAAATTAGTATCTTGGTTTTAAAGTATTTTGCTGTTAGTGACTGTACAGGTCATTCTGTACCTGTCACACCCCACCAAGTACTAACATTTACCAAACACCACACACATACCAGGAACTAGCAGAGGCAGAGCCAGCTGGTTTCTCCCCTAAGAAATCAGAGTTTTCACCCACAGGCCATCCATGATAAGGTCTTAACCATTTTCTCTCTGGGATAAAGGTCTGTGTTCTGAACCCTCCTAAACACATAGCTTCCACCACAGGAGTAGTTCATAAGCACAGCTGCCCTTTTCCCCTGAAACATTTCAGCCACGTCCCTGCTGGTGGAAGAGAATTCCCAGAAGTGCATTTCATAGTGCTTTTTTGAGACTTGTTTCAGTCCAGAGCGATCAGACTATCAGCCAGCCCTGCAGATGCTTTCATACATTGTAAATAGGAACTGTGGAAGTTCCTCTCAGAGCACAAATGCTGATTACATTTTCTATGATAATCTATTCCCCTTTCCTATCTTGAATTCATGTGCTGCTACAAACTCCCCCTTTATATCATGACTTATCTCTTTAAGTGTCTGCTATGTAACTATGTAAATACTGGTGGCGTATCCCTGATAGAGAGATTGTCACTGCATTGCTACTGGTAACCAGTGGTTATGTCACTTTCCCTCGCTTGAATAGGCTTTGACTCATAGTGGTTTTCAGGACAATGGTTATAAAATAACACACCAAGGGGTTGCCGAGACTATAGTTTTGCAATAGAGACAATTGCCGACCTCAAGGCTGCAAGAAAGCAGTTTTCTTTCTTTTTTTGAGGGGTTTTTCTCTTTTATAGCTTGAGATTTTCTTGCATGGAAGTTTGGAAACCAAGAAGACTCTGTTAGCAAGCTAGATTCTGGTGGGAAAACCCCACACTCCTGAGCAGAAACACGAATTCTTTCTAGCTGTTCTGAAGCACTGCTTAACCGAAATTTTAAGAGCTTCAGTTGTCCTACCTTTCTTTGAATTACTTGCTGTCAGGCTATGCTATACTTTGGATTGTTGGCTGATTTAAGTGATGGTAGAAAGAAGTACTGAAACCAGTGGTTTTTCAATTATTTTTCTCATTTAAGCACTTGACTAGGAACAACAGTTAGATGTTGAACTTTACATTTCTTTCCTTTTTTTTTTTTTTTTTAAAGATTCAAGAACCCTAGATACAAGGGCCAAATTTCTGGCGGCTACAAAATGTCTTCACATGACAGGAATCAAAGACAATCGAAAGGTCTGATGGTTGGCTTCTGTTTCCAGGTCCTACCCTGATATTCTGTATAAGTGTAATGTTGCATACACATGGACACATAAACATAGCAAAATTAGCCCTCGTTAATTCAAAGTTAAGATCCAGAATTTAAGTACCTTTAAATTATTTTTTTCTCTTTACATTTATCTGAACTTTGTCAAGTATCCTCTCTAAACAAGGTCTGAGAAAACTCACATTGCCTCTCCTTTCTTCCATCTTCCATCTTTTCTCCTGTCTATTCAAGCTCCATAGGCAAGGCTTGTCCCTTAATCCCTACTTAGCTCACAGTCTAAGCTGGGGAGTACAGACACTTCCCTAAGTAAGAAAATGGAAATTAATTCTTTCATCCCCTCCCTTGAGCTTCATGAAAGGACAGTAGGACATCCTCAGAAATTTCCAATTCTGCAGTGGATTTTAAGACAGTGTGAGAAGTGCCCCATATTCTTATAGTATTTGAAAGTGTATCTATATATAACACAACATGGACATTTTTGGTGACTGTAGATATGCATAAAACTGCAAACAAAAAGCATCATACAACTTCTTTTAGAACAACTGCTTGTTTTCTATAGTAACACAGGTGATTTGCTCTCTAGGCTACATTTAGCACAGACAATTACACAACTAGTGCGATCCTCTCGTCTAACAAGAATTGGTGGGAATGTGCAGATTCAAACCATCAGCACAGCTGGTCTTGAATAAAACAGGGATACATCACAAGGCTTGTGCTTTTTGCCTAGAACAGGGCACGGACAAGTAGAGCTATGCAATATGCCACGCCGTAGATAAAGAAAAACAATGAAACCTAACGAACACATTTTCCTTCTAATGTTTTTCTTAGTTGCCTTAAAAGCAGGATTACCTGACATCAAAACAGCTTCGCCACCGCGTAGATTCCCCGAAAGAGAACGATTAACTGTGTAACTACAAGGCTTTACAATTCCAGCTCTAGCAGGAAACGGCATTCCGGGCTCTCAAAGCCTCCTCGCACCGATGTTTCTTCCGCGCTTACCGGCGGCACCACAACAGCGGCCCCGGGGGCGAGCCCCGCGTCCCAGGCCGGCTCAGACCCGGCTCTCAGCCCCGCGGGCTCAAACCCACCCGCGGCGGGGNAGCTGGCGTCCCGCCACCAGCAGCTGCGCGCCGAGCAGCTGGAGAAGCTGGTGGAGTGCCTGGCGCAGAGCGTGCGGATCAAAGAGGGGCTGCCCGCCGCAGGACACCCCGCGGCGCCCCGCGAGTGGGACGTTTTCAGGTGCCGCAAGTGCCAGGGCTTCCTCTTCGAGCCCGTTTCCTTGCCTTGCGGACACACGTTCTGCAAAAAGTGCCTGGAGAGGGACCGGGCGCCCGAGTCCCGGTGCGTCCTGTGCAAGGAGGCGGGCG
>VWZF01000906.1:0-95524 GCA_013396755.1 Sclerurus mexicanus | reverse complement strand
AGGCTTCGCAGCTCCGGCACGAAGGGAACCTCCTCTACAAGGAGAAGCAGCTCCAAGCCGCCCTGCAGAAGTACAACGAAGCGGTCAGCCTAGGTAAGGGCCCCCCCGTCCCCGACGCGGCCCCGGGAGGGGCAACTTGGCCCGGCCGGGGCTCTCGCCCGCGGCCGCTCCGGCTCCTGCGGCCCCGGCGAGCCCGGGGGTGTGCCCGGGCCGCGCTCCCGTCCGCCGCCGGGCCCTGGGGCGGCTGTCGGGGGAGCGCCGGAGGGGTCGCCCCGGGGAGGGGTCGCGGCTCTTTGGCCCGCGGTGAAATTGGGTCAGGAGAGCAGCGGTTGCGTAAGCCGGAGCCCGCGGTCCGGCCGGGCTCCCCCGGCCCGCGCCGTTGTGTAACGGGCGGGCTCGGAGCGCCGCGCCCCGCACACGCGGGGCTGTGCGGGGGGGACTTCGGATGCGGCCCTTCCAGTGCACTTTGAGGGGAAAGCCACTCGCACGCTGCGCGCAGTAAGTGGAAATTAAAGGCAAGGTATTACGGGTAAGAGTTTCACTTAGATGAGAAAGTACTCCCAGGAAAAGTGCGCAGCCTTCCCTCAGCACACGCTGTGTGTCGATGCCACAACACGCTGTGTGTGTAACTCGGTGATCACTGTAGTGTTATCTGATTCTTCACGCTGTCACCGCTTTTCCTGTGTTGAGCAATGGCACGGAAAGATCGTTATGTATCACTTAAAAACTTTGATGCTGCGAATTTTGAAACTCCTCCCTACAGTATGCCAGCATTCCTCTTGCCGCCTTAAATGTCTTCTGTATGTTTCTACCAACCATCTGATCCTCAGTCAGCGCTGGTAATTTATTGTGTGAGCGTCTCAGCATTTATTTATGCAATGTTCCCTGCAGTTATATAATGTAGAGCTGACATTTTGTCTGGAGTTGCCCAAAGAGGTTTCCAGATTTCATTTAGTAGATAGTTATTTAAAACCTGGATATTTTGTGGGTTTGTGCAACTTGGAAGCAACAATGTGTGTTTAAAAAAATAATTAAGGAGTAGAGCTTACGTAACTAATTTCTATTTTACTTAACCACTTTTTCTATTTCTTACAGCTCCAAATGACCACTTACTATATAGCAACCGGTCCCAGATTAACTCCACTTTGAAAGCTTGTGAAGATGCGTTGCACGATGCAGAAACAGCGTGCAGGCTCCAGCCATACTGGTTGAAAGTAAGTTCTGACTCCAGTTTTACTTTGGTTTAGAACCTTGATACTATCCTGACATTAGGATTGGTCAGACAGCTGAATCTCAAGGAAGCTTTAAGTTCTGGAGCTTCTTGGCTTGCTGTGTTTTACAGACACTTAACCATGACATTCTTGAGCTTCCTGAGGTAAAGAAAGAGTGATAATCCTGGAGGATGAGTTAAGGCTATTGTCTTTGACCTGGATGAATATCCATTTCATGAACTCTGCTGTGCTTATATCATTCTATAAGGACAAATTAACTATTTTAGGAGACAAATGTAGGGAAAAGTAGATGTTTCCAAGATCATTTGGACTCAGGTGCGTGTGAGAGTCATTGTTTGAGTTGGAGAATATCCTGATTCTGCCTGTAGAAGTTATCAGGATGATTGTGGTTAGAAACCCAGAGTAGTAGTCTCCAGGTGTAGGAGATGCTTATAGTGACTTTTCCTACTTAACTTTTTATTCTTCAGAAAGATCTTTTGTAATTTTGTTGTGGTTTCACTGCATATACTCATGACAAAAGGAAAAAGGCTGCAGCTACGGATGTGTTTCCTTGCAGGGTCACCTAAGGAAAGGACAGGCATTAGCTAATCTGGGGAAAACGGAAGAAGCTTTAAGAGAGTTTCTATTCTGCCTTGCTCTAGATACTGGAAACAAGACAGCCAAGTCTGAGGCACAAAAGGTGAGTTCCCTAAATCATCTGGAACTGCATTATTGTTTTCAGTGGCCTTTCATAAACCAGGATAAGATTATTTCTTTTCCATTCTTGTAACTGCAAAGAGCTGCACAAATCCAGACTGCTGTTTGCGTTTGAGTTGTGTTGCTTATTTGAAGATAGGGAGATAGCAAGAAAACACACTCAGCAGGGATGATGTGGAAACAGGGCATTAACATCAGTAAAACTGAGTTGTTAATAATTGCCACCCACAGACTATTGACTATTGTGATTTTCTATGGTCATATTTCTAATCTGATTCCTAGCCTAGCAGTTTATTACCAGTGATGGAGCGCAAAAGAAGGGGAGTTGCTGTTGAATGTTGTCTCGGGCCATTGACGGGCAGAATGCAACACGCAGCACTCATCAAACTCCACTTGGGAGCAGCAGCTTTCTTCCTACTGCCAGTCGTGCTGCGCCGAGTGTCAGTGTGTGAAGGAGGCGTGAAAGAGGAAGCAGCCGTTTTAAAATAGTTGTCTAAGGTTGCTAATAATTAATGCTAAATAAGCAATGAAATGGGTCTGCAGTGAGACTTTTTTCAGTAGCAGCCTAAGATGTGTGTGAATTCTTAAATGTTTTTTGTGAATACTGCTCTGTTTTGCACACTCCTCAAAACTCTGATTTCCTGTGAATCAGTATTTTGACATTTGACCTTTTTTTGTTGTTTTCATAGCTAAAAGGCTCAGTGTGGCAGTGATAGATTATGGCAATAAAACCATAATAGTTCTATTTTCCTTGTATTGAATTGTCTTTTATGGCAGTGTATTCACCCCATTCTCCATCACTGGTGGGATNCCAAGTGGTTCCCCTGCCAAGTGAAGGCTTCGCAGCTCCGGCACGAAGGGAACCTCCTCTACAAGGAGAAGCAGCTCCAAGCCGCCCTGCAGAAGTACAACGAAGCGGTCAGCCTAGGTAAGGGCCCCCCCGTCCCCGACGCGGCCCCGGGAGGGGCAACTTGGCCCGGCCGGGGCTCTCGCCCGCGGCCGCTCCGGCTCCTGCGGCCCCGGCGAGCCCGGGGGTGTGCCCGGGCCGCGCTCCCGTCCGCCGCCGGGCCCTGGGGCGGCTGTCGGGGGAGCGCCGGAGGGGTCGCCCCGGGGAGGGGTCGCGGCTCTTTGGCCCGCGGTGAAATTGGGTCAGGAGAGCAGCGGTTGCGTAAGCCGGAGCCCGCGGTCCGGCCGGGCTCCCCCGGCCCGCGCCGTTGTGTAACGGGCGGGCTCGGAGCGCCGCGCCCCGCACACGCGGGGCTGTGCGGGGGGGACTTCGGATGCGGCCCTTCCAGTGCACTTTGAGGGGAAAGCCACTCGCACGCTGCGCGCAGTGAGTGGAAATTAAAGGCAAGGTATTACGGGTAAGAGTTTCACTTAGATGAGAAAGTACTCCCAGGAAAAGTGCGCAGCCTTCCCTCAGCACACGCTGTGTGTCGATGCCACAACACGCTGTGTGTGTAACTCGGTGATTGCTGTAGTGTTATCTGATTCTTCACGCTGTCACCGCTTTTCCTGTGTTGAGCAATGGCACGGAAAGATCGTTATGTATCACTTAAAAACTTTGATGCTGCGAATTTTGAAACTCCTCCCTACAGTATGCCAGCATTCCTCTTGCCGCCTTAAATGTCTTCTGTATGTTTCTACCAACCATCTGATCCTCAGTCAGCGCTGGTAATTTATTGTGTGAGCGTCTCAGCATTTATTTATGCAATGTTCCCTGCAGTTATATAATGTAGAGCTGACATTTTGTCTGGAGTTGCCCAAAGAGGTTTCCAGATTTCATTTAGTAGATAGTTATTTAAAACCTGGATATTTTGTGGGTTTGTGCAACTTGGAAGCAACAATGTGTGTTTAAAAAAATAATTAAGGAGTAGAGCTTACGTAACTAATTTCTATTTTACTTAACCACTTTTTCTATTTCTTACAGCTCCAAATGACCACTTACTATATAGCAACCGGTCCCAGATTAACTCCACTTTGAAAGCTTGTGAAGATGCGTTGCACGATGCAGAAACAGCGTGCAGGCTCCAGCCATACTGGTTGAAAGTAAGTTCTGACTCCAGTTTTACTTTGGTTTAGAACCTTGATACTATCCTGACATTAGGATTGGTCAGACAGCTGAATCTCAAGGAAGCTTTAAGTTCTGGAGCTTCTTGGCTTGCTGTGTTTTACAGACACTTAACCATGACATTCTTGAGCTTCCTGAGGTAAAGAAAGAGTGATAATCCTGGAGGATGAGTTAAGGCTATTGTCTTTGACCTGGATGAATATCCATTTCATGAACTCTGCTGTGCTTATATCATTCTATAAGGACAAATTAACTATTTTAGGAGACAAATGTAGGGAAAAGTAGATGTTTCCAAGATCATTTGGACTCAGGTGCGTGTGAGAGTCATTGTTTGAGTTGGAGAATATCCTGATTCTGCCTGTAGAAGTTATCAGGATGATTGTGGTTAGAAACCCAGAGTAGTAGTCTCCAGGTGTAGGAGATGCTTATAGTGACTTTTCCTACTTAACTTTTTATTCTTCAGAAAGATCTTTTGTAATTTTGTTGTGGTTTCACTGCATATACTCATGACAAAAGGAAAAAGGCTGCAGCTACGGATGTGTTTCCTTGCAGGGTCACCTAAGGAAAGGACAGGCATTAGCTAATCTGGGGAAAACGGAAGAAGCTTTAAGAGAGTTTCTATTCTGCCTTGCTCTAGATACTGGAAACAAGACAGCCAAGTCTGAGGCACAAAAGGTGAGTTCCCTAAATCATCTGGAACTGCATTATTGTTTTCAGTGGCCTTTCATAAACCAGGATAAGATTATTTCTTTTCCATTCTTGTAACTGCAAAGAGCTGCACAAATCCAGACTGCTGTTTGCGTTTGAGTTGTGTTGCTTATTTGAAGATAGGGAGATAGCAAGAAAACACACTCAGCAGGGATGATGTGGAAACAGGGCATTAACATCAGTAAAACTGAGTTGTTAATAATTGCCACCCACAGACTATTGACTATTGTGATTTTCTATGGTCATATTTCTAATCTGATTCCTAGCCTAGCAGTTTATTACCAGTGATGGAGCGCAAAAGAAGGGGAGTTGCTGTTGAATGTTGTCTCGGGCCATTGACGGGCAGAATGCAACACGCAGCACTCATCAAACTCCACTTGGGAGCAGCAGCTTTCTTCCTACTGCCAGTCGTGCTGCGCCGAGTGTCAGTGTGTGAAGGAGGCGTGAAAGAGGAAGCAGCCGTTTTAAAATAGTTGTCTAAGGTTGCTAATAATTAATGCTAAATAAGCAATGAAATGGGTCTGCAGTGAGACTTTTTTCAGTAGCAGCCTAAGATGTGTGTGAATTCTTAAATGTTTTTTGTGAATACTGCTCTGTTTTGCACACTCCTCAAAACTCTGATTTCCTGTGAATCAGTATTTTGACATTTGACCTTTTTTTGTTGTTTTCATAGCTAAAAGGCTCAGTGTGGCAGTGATAGATTATGGCAATAAAACCATAATAGTTCTATTTTCCTTGTATTGAATTGTCTTTTATGGCAGTGTATTCACCCCATTCTCCATCACTGGTGGGATGGAAACTTTAGAGTTTCTGTGTGCTGTAACATGTAAGGCTTTCTAAAAGTAGAATTCTTACAGTAAAGCACTGTTCATGAAGGTAACAGAGTATAACCTGAATGGCTGTAGTGCAATTAAATTTCTATCTCATTTTATATATGGTTGAGATTTCAGTCTCCTGGGAGATTTTTGTCACTGATGTTTGAGGGTTCTGTTTGTTTTTTTCCCCAGTGGGTTCCATGCAGTCTTTCATTGTCATTGTGTCATGATTTGTGCTCACAGTCATGCTGGGAGACTTTCTGTGCACTAGAGTAAAAAGATGAGAAACAAACAGATATGTTTCTAAATTCTGACTCCAAATAGCCTTATCCAAGACATTTAATTTCTGAGCAGTGGAGTTCTGAGAAAAACTAGGCTTCTTATGACTGAAAGAATTACTCATGCACTCATCAGACACAGAGTTCATCCATGATGCAATGTTTTACTGGGTCATTTCCAAGGCTGTTTGCATAACAATGACATACTACGTTTTACCAAATTCTTTGGATGCAGCTGTGATGTTCTGCTTGTATTAACTGTCTGCCCATGTTAGTTTGGACATAGAGTGATCCTGTGGAATCCTTTCTGGCTTTAAATAGAAATCTTGGCTGTCATGTGGCTTCCTCAGTCATCAGCAGGATCACCTCGGTATTATGTTGAAATCAGTTTTTGAAGTGTGAATCTTCTATTCAGCTGTTTCTTTCCTTAAATAATCGTCTGATAAGCTATGCCTTACAAGGGGCTTCAAGCTGCTACTTGAAACAGATTCACTTATTTTCTTACAGCAAATGAAGAAATAGCATTTTTCTAGTGCCTACCTTTTCTGTATTCCCACCTAAGTGAATTAAAATAGCTACAGTTCACAATGTCAGAGACTTTTACTCAACTGATCTTGGATTAAGCCTGTGAGATGAGTGCTTTCTGTACTAGTAAACTCCAGTGAAAGCTTCTGATGTGCAGCAAAAAAAAAAATTTAAGAAAGATGGTAGTAATTTCTGGTGAGCTCTGAACTGCAGGACAAAAAGGCATGTGTGTCACATCACAGAGAATGGTTAATAACTTTATGATCTTATTTAACTCTGAAAATGTTTCTTCCTGTGTGTTTGGCCTGTATTGCCTTAGCTCTTGCATTTTTTTGTTCCTATCCTAGTCTAAAGGGCTCTTTAAATGGTTTTAACAAAATCAAGGATGCTTCTTTCAGCTATTCCCTTACTTGCTTTTTCATTTAGAGGTTGCAAGGAAGGAACTAAGCAGTCAAGTGTTCTGTTTTATATCACAGCTTCTACTTAGTTTGTTTTCACTCATCCCGGGAAATGCTCAGGAACACTTACCCGATATCCTGCAGCTGTTGTCACATCACTCTAGATTAAAGGGGAATCTCCTAAATTCAGTGGGATCTGGAGGCACCAGCCATAACCTACAGAGGTTGCTCAAGGTAAAGATCAAGTCTGATATGTGGTTCTTAATTTGTTGTGTGTTTTGTGTTCACATTGGGAAGCCTTCTCTGCTTTTTGCCTCTGGGAGATAGGAAGATATATTTTCTCAAATTTTTACTGAGCTTCAGAACATAGAAAACTGTTAACTCACTGAAGGTCTCCTTACTTGATGTTTTTTCTTTAATACAAGTCCTCTGTTCTGATAAATTTTATGTCAGAATTGAGTGGGTTCTATTCCTGTAACTGTCTTTAGGTCTTTCAAGTAGTTGCTGGTGGAAAAGGGCCTCTGAAGATTGGATTGAGATACCCTCAAAGGCTGTGATATGCTAAAACTTGGAGTTTCAGCTTGAACCTGTAACTGGTGACATCAGTGACAAAATCATTCTGCGTTCAGAGTTTGTACGCTAGTTAGAGGTTATTGTACAGCTGTGTCAGACATATCAGCTGCTTTATAAGTTTGGATTCACAGCTGTAGTTCTGTAAATGGCTGTGGAGGTTTGCATTCGTGGGTTTGTAAGGACTACTTCTGCTTCACTGAAACCTGAACTTTGAGTTGCGGTTTGCCTGTACTGTATAGGTAGGAGGAAACTTCACTAGTCCTTACAAACCAAAATGGTAGGTCTTGAGCAGCCTTGTTGAGACTGATAAGAAACAATGTGACATTGCCTTCTGGAAAGGCTATTAGGATATTCTGACAGGAAATCCTTTTGTACGACCCTTTCACAAAGTCATTTGAGGGGCAGTTCACTCATCTTTCTGCATTTACACATCACCACAGCTCCTGCTCACAATCCACAGTATCTGTTTTGGGGTTCATCTGGGGAGTTGATGTCACAAGTTGACAGGTGATGTCCTGTAGCCACAATGGGATAAACACTGAGTAGTTTATCCTTTGCAAAAGAAATCTGTCTCGAAAAAGGAAGCTCTGTGCATTTTCTCTCTTGCAAATTTTGTCTGTTTATACTGCTTCCTTAAAATAAACTCACATTGTTTTGGTTGTTCTGATGGTGGATACCATCGTTAAGATACAAACAATATGCATTTTTCCATAGGTTAAGTGATAATAATATATTTAACTCCAGATCTAGCTGTATTTCTGCCTGAATCCAGTTTCATGACCTTCAAGCTGTAAAGCCATACAAAAGGGCTGAAAATATTCAGTACTGGGGGTGGCAGGGAGGGGAAATAATTTGGGTTTGTTTTTTGGTTATGTTTTTGTTTTTTTAATTAGAATTAGCAATTCTCAAACTCATTCTTCTTGACCTACTAAGTTCTTCCTGGTGATCCATAATGTTAAAGATTTGTGACACGTTTGGGGCTTTTCCTTATCAGGTTGTTGGATGAGTTGTCAAATGTCAGTCCTCTCTTCTCACAGGTAAATGTGGAACAGAAAAAGGGGTTTCCCATTCAAGAGGAACCAAATGTGACTACTTCTGGTAGTCTGAGGAAATCGATACAAATTGCAGAGAACAAAAAGGACTGCCCAGAGGAGGAGAACAAATTCACTTCCATGCCAGAGTCTACATTTCTCATTTCTGAGAAATGCAGCCTCCTGAAAAGGAAGTGCTGCTCAGAAGAGTTGCGAAATGCTGAGGTACCCTGCAAACTGATGAAGAAAGGTATGTTTAATTACACATAGGATATGTTCCATGGTATGCAATCCTTGGAAACTTCACTTTTATAAAACTCAGAAGAAGAAGGTCCAAAATTCACTTTGCCTTATATGTTTTCTTTTGCCTAATCAAGGCATGATGTGGAATCTTTCCTGTGTGTGGGGAGAAAAAAAGTCAAAAGTCAAAAAAGGGTCTAAGAAGGTTGGGTCAAGTGCTTGTTTCTCAGCAGAGCTTTGAATGGTTAAGAAACATAAATGTTGCACATGGTTGTAACGCTTTCTATATCATTTTTAAAAGTTTAGAAGCAAAAATTCTATTTGTTCATTATACCTGGCCTTGTTTTTGTGCTGTGGGATGTATTTACAATGGTATGACGGGAGAATTTGTCTCACTTTAGACTGTCAGCACTAACAAAAAGTGTTTGGATATTGATTGTTAAAGCAAGGCCAAATTCAATCCTGTGTCAGTGGGTATAATGTGACCAAAATTAAGGGGGAGGTATGAGGATTTGTGCCAAGGCTGAATTTGATGCTTTGCATAGAAGTTATTGTAGTGATGCTTAATGGTTCAGTAAGTTGCCAATACTTACAACACCCATTTAAATATCAGATGTTGATGTAGATACATGGAAATAGCATTGTGTTTGCACAGTTCTGTTCAATTGCTTTTTTTTTCTTATTGATAGATACAGTTGATACTAAGGGAAATAGTACTGGACAGCATATTCCATTTGAAGTTGTGGATCCATCAGATTTGGACTGCTCCCTGTGTATGAGGTATGGGTTGTTTTCTCATGGATGTCTTTAGCTTTTAAACTGTACTTTTGTCTTAGGACCTACAGATTTTCTAGCTTACTTGGTACTTATTTTTGCCTCTGACTTGAGATTAGTTTTTACTACGATCCAGTGATTATTTCTAGCCCTTTGGTCCCAAGCACTGTTGATGAATAGGGACTCTTTGATCGGCTCTAGGCTAGTGATTGCTTTGGAAAGGGCACATGAGGGTTAAGCGTGTTAGTGAAGGTGTCTGGAAGATTTGTTCTTACCACTTACACATGCCCATCCCCTGACACACATGGTGCACAAACCCATGGTTTGTCCTCTGAAATTTGTAGAGCTGTTTATAATGTTACAAAAAGCACAGAATAGCTGAAGTGACCATGTCCAATGAATATTCTGAGTTTGCATATGAAGTACTGTGTTGCTGCCATTGCAATGGGAGGACCTTGCAAGTGAAAAACAGCATGTTTTTCCTGTATTGCTTGAGAGACATATTCCTCACTTTACTGAGGCTGTCACTCCATTTGCTTAAAGATCTCTTCCAATTAACAGTTATTCCTGGGGACAGCAATGACTTGATAAAATAAGTAGGAGTTGTCAACTGCATCTATTTTACTACTTTTTTGTAAAAAAAACATTTTAACTTTGGCAAATAGACATGTGGGGTTTTGTTACTGACTTAGAAAGAAATACTGGGGAGATGTTTCACTCACTACAGTGAGTGTTGCTTAGGTTTGTTTTTTTCAAGTACCTAGATATATCAATAATGCATGTTGGGGTTAGTTTAGCACTACATTTTAAATTCTTAAAAGCAGATAAGCTCTTTATGGATTTACTTCTGAAGGCCTGTGTTTTTAGAAATTTGGATTTGCTTTGGAGGAGGGGGCTTCAATTTATTCCAGACAAACTGAATCCTTTGAGGGAAAAACTGTTGTCTGATTTGCTTCTGCTTGGAATAAATGAAATCTGCCCTCTCTCCCTCTGCCTGTCTACAGCTGAAATGTGTTCCAGAAGTTTTACAGCTGTCAAAACACTTGATACTGCAAAGAGCAAAACTTCTCTCTGACAGAAAGCCACACAATTAGTTGTAGCTGGTTTAGGGATTCTGCATGTTTATCGTGTCCACAAAGCATTTTTCATATGTTTTTAATAAAATTAATTAGTCCTACTTTCTTGTGCTGTATGTTAAGTCAGAAACAGCCAGACCAAAATACATTTGTAAAGGAAGGAGCCCAAGGATTACTGATTCCTTTACAGTATAGAGGATGGGGGTGCTGAGCTTGTAATTGCAATCACGAATCCAGGCTTTGCATCTGGAAGGATGTTAGTTTTGGTAACATCACTGTATAAGGAAGGCTTGTGGTCAGGAAAGCTGTCATAAGATCTTGTTATTTATGCAGACTGATGATAATTATTTCCTGCTGTGTTCTTCAGAAGTATTTCAGGGATTTGGTTCCTGAGATACTTTGGACTAATGACCTAGTAACCTACTGACCTGTTCACAATTAACTGCAGGAGCTGTTATTAACCTGTTTGTATGATGAAGTGGCCAGAATGTGATTGATCTACGTTTGCTCCTGCAGCAAGCAGAAAACACAAATAGTCAAAGCAACATACTGGTGAGAAAGGAAGCAGCATTACTCCACAGCAGCAAAGATTTAGCTTCTGCTGTTACAGTAGCTTAAAATGATGCTGTGAGAAATCTTGATGTGTAGTGTTTCTGTCTGCAAGTCAGGAGGCTTGGTCCAGTCCCCTTAGACTTACCAGGAAAAGCTGCTGCTGGTTTTGTGATAGCTAGGGCAGGCTCAGGCTGTCCAGTGCCTACTGAAGCATACTGTACAATTCAGTGGTTTTTACATAGTTTAAGCACTAAGGTAGCCTCGGTGCATTGAGGTTTCTGTTCGTAAAACAATTAACAGGTGTTTTCAATTATATAGTCAAGCTGCAGTAAGATAAGTGTGGTATTTTAGGTACTTCTTCATATGTTTCATTGCTTAAATGTCAAAATTTACAGTAACTAATGACATTTAATAAACTGTCTATGGCAGTCCTGTTAGGACCCAATTACATTCTTAAATACACCCATCTTATTAAACATGCTAGTAAATCTGGACTTACATATTTGTGATTTCCACACGTTTTATAGAACATAGTGTACTGTTTTGATAAATTAGTATTTTAAAGGAAACTTATTAATTCACTTATAGTTAGACTAATATTTGATACCTTAAAATGCTTAGACAGTATGTTGTAAAATACAGTATATGCCAAACAATTTAGCTTTTAGTTTTGAATGATTTCTGTTTTTTAAAAGTCTTCCATACTATTGACAAGGAAACATCACTTTGCAATATCACATGGTCGTAATAAGGAAAAAAACCCTTACATGAAAATAAGTGTCACAGAGGTACTTGAACTGGGTAAAGATTAGAGGCCATGATACTTTGAAGACCTGATGCTATATATTTAAGTATTCTTCTAGATGAAACATGAACCTAATGCCACTCTTTCTTCAGAAAAGCAGTCATTTGAAGGTTAAAAACTGTCTATTGCAACAACAACAAAAAAAAGTTTCCATTAGAGCTGGCAATAGTAGAATCACAAAATCATTTAGGTTGGAAAAGAGCTCCAGGATCTTTGAGTTCAGCTGTTAACTCAGGACTGCCAAGTCCCAGTTTATGGCAATCACTGATGCCTGGGCTATTACTGCAAATAGGTATTTTGTGCTTAGCTCTACACATACAACTAATCACATGATTTCCACAGTAATAGCTGTGCAAGTATTGCTCAATTTCACTAGCAAAGTCACATGGTCCAAATTCTGGTTCTATTTATTGCTCACATAGAGGAAAATTAAATCTTGGCTTGTTGGAAGTTCATGACAATATTGTCCCTCACATTCACAGAAGTCACAGTTCATGGGCTGCCTTTCATGTTGAGTGGCAGTAAGAAAGTCTGTGAGCTGAATAAATACAGAGGTTGATTGAAGGAATAAAAAGCAAGAATCAACTTTATCCCTGTAGTACTCAATAGTTAAGTTAGTGAACGAATTCAGCTTTTTTCAGTAGCAGCTTTTTTCCTTTACTTTGGTACACGATATTGTTGTCTTTTTTTTGCTTTTTGGGTTTTCCAATCCAGGCTCTTCTATGAACCTGTCACTACGCCTTGTGGACACACCTTCTGTCTCAAATGTCTGGAGAGATGCCTGGATCATAACCCAAAATGTCCCCTGTGCAAGGAAGGGCTCTCGGAGGTAATGCTTGGATTTTCTCAGCATAAGTTCAAGTGCAAGGCATAGGAACACCTTCACCTTCAGAAACCCTTCATATTTTCCAACTCCAAAGAAATACTACATAACTTAGGAAGAATGTGACTTTTTAAACACTCTTGTGAGTTAGCAAGCATGGATAGTCTCTGTTCAAACCTTAGGACCAGGCCTGTACTTAGGAAATCTGTAGATGATTTTAGTTTCTACATTTCTGAAGAAAATGTCTGCTCTGCCACTGAAGATTTGTTTCTTGAACTATTCTCTATGTTACAATCTTAAAAGATCATAGAACCACAGACAGCAGGAAATGGGGATAACAGATGGCTCCCATGAGCACAGGCACCATACACTGTGCAATGCTGGACATTATCTGTAACTACTTGCTTGTGTTTTTACTGCAGTGCTTGGCCATGAGAAAATACTGTAAAACAGTGCTAATGGAGGAGTTAATAGCCAGATATCTTCCAGAGGAACTCACTGAAAGAAGAAAGATTTATGAAGAGGAAATAGCAGAGCTTTCCAAGTATGTAATCCATTTATGTAAAATCCAATCTCTAATTCTACTGCTGTTTAGCTGTGAAAGGCTCTGGCTGCTGTGGAACAATGGGCTGAGGTCCTGACAAAGGAGCTTCTTTCTCTGTGTCATTTCAGAGAACAGGGTCCAGGTGAAACTGTCCTTGAGTGGGCATAAAATCTGGACACTGCTAAACAATAAACAGAAGAAATCCAGAAGGTTGCTTTATAAACACATATTAAGCAATGTGGTTGCTTTCAGTGGACCTCTGTGAAAGGCACAGAGTGAGACAATAGGTGGAAGTAGTCTGACAGGATGGGAGTTGGAATGTACTGGGTAGGGAAGAAATGAGATTAAGGAAAATAAATAAAAGCAATAATAAAGGTACACTAATGCTCTCACTAGGAAAACCAGAAAGCATAAAGATGAATTCTTCTGTTATTAAGTGGTATATAAATATAACGTCTAAATATAAAGTCTAGTGAATTGAGGGGAAACTTTTACTTACTGCATTAAGAATTTTATTCTAAAGATGTTATAACTTCTACTTAAAGACATCATAATTTTAAAGAATGTTACTACATTTGTTTGGTAACATGTCATGTCTGATTTGTCCTTTCTTTCTTACAGCCTAAATAAGAATGTTCCCATATTTGTCTGCACAATGGCTTATCCTACAGTCCCATGCCCTCTGCACATCTTTGAGCCCTGTTATCGCCTGATGATTCGAAGGTGCATGGAGACTGGCACCAAACAATTTGGGATGTGCATCAGTGACCCTGTAAAGGGGTGAGTGAACAGCATGCTTGGACCATGGGATGTACCCCCTTAGTCTGGAGCCGGTGCCTTTGGAAAGCTGCAGAAAGGTCCATGGCTGTAATATCTGTGGTAGTTTTCCAGCAGAGAAAGTTTCTTCCTAAGCTTTCCAGTTAAAGTCATTGAGAAGACTGAAGTTTTCTCTCTTGCTCATTTGGATTCTCACTAATATGACTGATTGTTCTCTCAAAACACACATGGCTAGGGTGCATTTTATGACGTTGAGCTGCAGACCTCTTGCAATACATGAAAAGAAGGTGTATTTTTTTACTGTTTTCAAATCTGCTGAATGCTTAAGCACAAAAAATCAAATGGAAATGGCAGGTGTGTTGGCAGGTTTACTTCTCTTAAATTCTGGGATACATTTAAATTCTTACTGTTCTGAATACAGTGGAGGCTGCAGAGGTATAACAGGACCTTCATAAAGACTGGCTGAGCATTTACATTGAGAATTTACAATCAGTCTTGGGTAATTTGACCTCAATGTCTGTCTCTGAATTTAGCTTTTCTCCCTTCTTTTTATGGTATATACCTCCTGGGTAAGTCCATACCTTAAAAAGTATGACATACACAAAATACCCACCTACAAAGTAAAATCTGCCCAAACTGTGCAAAACCTTTTTTTCTTTATGAATTTCATAGCCCTTCCACAATTCTAATGTGCTGAATTGCACTTGCCCCTCTGTACAAATTGACTGAATGCATTAGGGCTACGGAGAAAGTGCTCTTCAGAGCTGTATAACTTTCAATTTCATAAGATGCTCCCTGTATTCTAAAACATCCAGTTAGCATTAATCAGATTAGACAGCCTGAATCTTCCTGATAGTTTTGCAAACAATTGTGGAATAATTTGAACTACAGCAGGTCAGTGCTATGAACAATAGAAATGAGCTGACATTGGTAAATACCTTTGTCGTAGGGACTGGCTGTATGGCAGCTCTGTGGAACTAAGGGTGGAGAGAATAAGACTTGTTTACTTGCTTTTGTTCTGATTTCAATAGGTTTGCAGATTATGGCTGCATTCTGGAGATAAGAAATGTTGAATTCTTTGCTGATGGTCGGTCTGTCGTAGACAGCATTGGCAAGAGGAGATTTAAGGTGATCCAGCACAGCCAGCGTGATGGATATAATACAGCAGATATTGAGTACATTGAAGATCAAAAGGTACATTTAGAAATATTTCATTTAAACTATATTACATGTGAAGTTCTAAGCATGTGTTTTCAGTGAGTTCTTTTTTGTACAAATTTCTAGTAAAACAAGTTTGTGGTATTTAGTAAGTGCTCCTGGTTAAGGTGGGAAACATAATTACCACAAGCATATGCACATACTGTCCATGTACTGAGGACTGTGTTTCCTGGAGCTATTTAGCAGAGGACAAAACTAAGTGAATCCAGGATGAGATCTTTCTGCTCTTCTAGACAGAATAACTGCAGTTTATAAGAGGCTAGAGGGGGAACCTGCCTCCATTTGCATGGAAGCCAGTTAGAAAACTCCCTTTCAGGTAAGAAGGAGCAAGTCTGAGTCCACAGTGGCCTTTAAAATTACTTCCATTAATTCTTAAGAGATTTGGTATGCAATGGGAAGATAAAATGTCTACTCTGAGGCTCTATTAATTTTCTTTTTAAAAAAGGCTTGCATAGTCTTTTCTTCTGTTGTTGTATGATGTTTATGTAAAGGCTTTTTTTATAGCAATCCAGAGAGTGTGTTCTGCAAATACATATCTTTTGTTTAGAATATAGGGAAAGAAAGTGAAGAATTTGGACTGGGGAGGGGGAGCAGAAGGGGAAACACTAAATGAGCTTTCACTGTTTATTCCAGAGCTCTCTTGGCATGATTGGTTTTTTTTCCTTTTTCTTTCCCTTATCCCAGAAAATCTTAAAAATGCCATGCCTTCCCCAACATGCAGACTGAACTAACAATAACCTTCCCCTTTTTGTTACTCATTTCAGGTGCAAGGACAAGAGTATGCTGCATTACTTGTTCTCCACGATTCTGTCTATGATCAGGCATATATGTGGTTTAACTCCCTCAAGCAAGCACTCAAAAGTCGAATTCTCAGTCATTTTGGTCCAATGCCAGCTAAGGATCCTGACCCACAGGTATCCAGAATCTGTGGCTTATGTAACTTCTAGAGACAGAAATAGCTGGGATATCCGATAAGCTGGCAGGCATTGTGTTTTAAGATGAAAATATGAATACTCTGCATTTACCCTGTGTAAGCTGAGTCTCTAAGTGCTGTTGCCATACATCAGTGGTAGCACAGTTGTGAAGAAAAGCTCATATTTAATGTTGATAACTTTGAGACTACTTATCTGACTATATTAATCCCAGGAGACTGAAATGCCTTTTTGCCTACTCTACTTCTCTAGTAAATGACCAAGAGCAAATAGGCAAGAGGAAACCTGATTCTCTTGTTAAAGGTCTGCAAATGGTGGGGTGCTAAAATAACAGAATATAACAAAAGCTAATCGTGAAGAAGTGTCATAAAGTATGGAGAAGGGAGGCAGGAATCCCAAAGAGCTGTATCAATAATAACATGGGAAAAAAATACATTTTAAAAAAATGTAGAAGGCCCAGCCTATAAATTGTTGCTAGAAGTAGAAATGCCTTTAACATCCTGTTTCTAGGAAAGGTACGACTTGGTTGTAATCTGTTTCAGGGGAACCCGTAATCACAAGCCATTAGGTTGGCAGTGAAACAACCTGCTTGCTACATTGCTATCAAAAACTGCTTTCAAAGTTAAAATCCTCAAAACCAGGACCTCGCCACCTGTGTGAATCCTGACTTCTGTTTTTTACCCCCTGCCTGCAGGCTAACCCCAATGGGCCAGCCTGGTGCTGGTGGGTCCTGGCTGTCCTTCCACTTGAGAACAGAGCTCAGCTCCCGTTCCTTGCCATGAAATCCCTCAAAGACCGCTTGAATGGCATCAGACGTGTCCTTACATTCATGTCTCGTACAAGATCACGGTGATGGTGAGGAGGAGAGCTGTGAAGTCTCCCGCAGTCCTTGACTGTAGACTGTCTCTTGTAACTTCATCTAACGGCAATAATGTCTTACAGATTTGAGTGTCAGGATGCTTCTAGCCTGAATTTCAAAGAGAATGAGTTATAAAGAGCAGGAGATGTTTATGGATACTTCAGGAGTTTCCATTTGGAACTCTGAGATGATTATTCAATCACTGCACTGCTAAATTAATAACAAATGTGATAGAACAAAAAGTGATCTTGTTTGCCATAAACCTTTTAAAAATCTTAAGGGTTTTTTTAATTTATTTTATTTTTATTTTTCAGTGGATAAAGGATAAACTGTGCAGTTTAATGTGAAGCAGAAATAACAATGTTAATGCATTATTTCAGTGAACTGCAAAGTCTTTTATTCAAATGGTTCAGGTTTTATATAGCATTGTGTAAAATAATGTTCACAACTTCTGTTTGATAATTTATTTTTGCACTATGATCTTTTGCTTCAAAATGTATATTATTTATGTGTTCATTTGCTAAAGGAAAGTGAGCTGCTCTATTTATTTATAGTGTTTTTACCCGTATTTATGACTGGGGACAAAAAGGATGATTCTTGCAGTGCACAAGCAACTGCTTTGATAATTTTTCAGTTATTTGTGTTCAAATACTTTGAATGTTTTTCTACTCATCCCCAGTTCTACTGTAGCTTAAGAAGGATTTCTTTCCCGCTGAAACATCCTGCCTTGAAGTCTTTGAATACACAGATTATGTCTGAGATAATTCAAGCACAGTTGTTGGAGGTTGATCCTATGCTTGTGACTGGGTTCCTGATACAAGCAAACAGTCAAGCACATGCTTAACCTTGAGCCATGAGTGTTTAAGTGTTTGGATAAATTAAAGTATTGATCGGTTACTGTCAGTGGGAATTGACTGTAGTGGTGACAGAAGGATCTATCCCCTAATTTTTCACAGAACGGAGGATAACTTGAAGTTGAATTTATATCTGAACTCTTTCTTGCAAAAATGGACAATGGCTGCAAACAACTGCGAAGAAAGAGCCGCAATATATGAAAAGTGGCTTATCCTAGAGAGAACTGGAAGTACTGGTGTCATTTCATTGTAGGTTAATTCATAGACTTTTTTTTTTCTATCAACTCTTGTTGCTGTTAAGATGAGTTTTCTTTCTTTTAATTGTTTGGTGGGATTTGGCTTTGGAGTGTGTGTATGGGGGGGAGGGGAGTTATTTTGAACTGTAGGACTCAGAGGGCAGTTTGTGTCACATAAGAAGGAATATGTTGTAATAAATGCTATTTATTTCACCCCAATCTTCAGGTTTCTGTTAGCTTCAAATCTCTACCCAGCCACTGCATTTCTCTTAAGAGATTGGGTAGTGTTGCTAATAATAGTTAACTCCCAAGGAAAACAAGTGAATGTTAGTGTGATTACTTCTAGCTATAAAGCAGGTAAAAATAGGGCAGAAATGAGAACAGGAAATATCTTGGGTTTTTTTTTTTTATATCAACAGTTCATATACTTCTTTTGCTGCTTCTATTGCTTACAGTATACCACTTTCTGGAACCCCTCTTACGTCCATCTGACTTCACTCACCTCAATGCAAGCAAAACTGGGCCTTTTATTCTAAGCTACTGTTTTTCTTTTCAGTGGCAAAAGCTAGAATGAAGTGAGAATATTATGTAATGCTACAAAATTCTTGTGTTTTTTTTCCATCTAGGATAGTACTCTGCCATTTCATGCCTCTATGAAAAAATGTGATAGAATGTAATGCCACTCTTCTGGGTGTTTTTCCATCTCATCAGAAATATTTATTAGTTAAAAGTAATTTCTATACTGTTAAATTTTCATAAAATTACCTTTGTTCCTTTTTGTTAAATTCTATAGAACTTTTCCATAAGAGTACCAAAGAAATGAATGGAAAACAAACATGTTTCACCTTTGTTATGCCCATGGAACATGCATCCTGTTTGCATTGAGCTACTCTAGAAATACTGCAACTTCTTTCCTCACTGCCAGATTGCTCCACTTCTTCCATAGGGGGTACTTGACATGCTGCAAACAATGTATAAAAATACCTTCATGTTCTGAGTCTGCAGTGGCTGACACCTGCTATGGCATTTGTCTTCATAAATCAATAATGAAGTGATTTCTACCTGTTTGGAAGGGAAGCTGCATTAAATGCAATTCTTCCACAAACCATTATGTATTATTGCATAACATAAGGGCCTTGTAGTGCTCCCATAGGAAAAAATGTCACTTTGTTAACTGTTATCTGTGAGAAAAGGAACTTAAATACCTAATTTAAACTGTTTTCTCACTGATGTCATTATCCTTTTTTGCTGCATGCTATGTCTTCTACATACTCATTCTGCCTATTTTGTTATTTTAGAAACTGTCATGGAAAGAATCCTTGATTTTAAAAGTGAATATTATCTTTTCTGCTAGCCTTGAGTAAAGCTGCCAGAATCTCCTAAGCAGAGACTCTTGTACATGCCCTGCACCAGGAACACCCAGTGCATTTGTTACAGCCTGGAAACACTGGACCTACTGCATGTAATGCAAACAGGTGATCTGCGTATGCACAACAAAGCAAACACATCAAAAAGTTCATCTGTCCATGAGCATTCTGGGGCTGCTCTATGGCCACACATCCTAGATTAATGGCTGAAGTCTCCAAATTCCATCAGAAGAGAAAAACAATACTGAGAAAGATATTTGCTAGATAAAAAAAAACCTGGAAAAGCTGGACAAGGAGTAGCCTTAGCCTTCAATAAGTTGAGATGGTAATGTTTCAGTAATGAGGTTTAAAAACCAAAAAAAATCTTCTAGTTATGCCACACAGTATTGCTGACTATTTTTCAGCTGTGTTAATGAGTACAAGGATGTAAATGCAACATTTATCACAGGCATGAGTAAACAGCTGAGCAGATTTAAAAATACCTTCACTTTAATTATAGAAACAGCATTGATCAGATAAAATATTAATTGGGGAGAATTTTATTTAAGCTTCTCACATTTTTCTAGACACCAAACCCAGTTCCATAACCAGTCTTGCTCATCTGTTTAAAAAAAATTCGTGACTCAAACTTGTATGTCTTGTGTGATCAGAAGTATTGATTAATCGTTCTTGTGGGGGCATAAGTAATGCATAGGCTGCTTAGAGAGTAGGTCAGTAGTTTTAGTAATGAAATGATAAAATGGTGTGATCGGCCATTTTTGCTAAGTCTTAAGTGACATGCTGATGTTAGTTGTAAAAGTTCCTCTTACTTTTTTTTGTTGTTTTAAGTGCTGTTATCTTCCATTACCTTATAGCAATAAGAGAGAGTGAATGACAGATCTGTTGCTCGGCCTGTCCTTCTGTCCTGTATGACTGCATACTGACAGAACACCTCAACCATGGATTTCTTAATCCAAAGATTGTTTTAGTCTAAAAAAAAAACCAGTGGATTTGGTCTGTCTTAATCTGTGCTGTAGAGAAAGAGCTTCATAGAATTGAGTTCTGTTTTAGGTGGTCTTTTCATCATACAATCCCAGGTTGGAAGGGACCTCAAGGATCACCTGGTCTAACTTTTCTTGTCAAAAGCATGACCTTGACAAGGTGGCCCAGCACCCTGTCCAGCCAAATCTTACAAGTGTCCAATGTTGGGGAATCCAACGCTTCCCCGGAGGGAATTATTCCAATGGCTGATTGTTCTCATTGTGAAAAAATTTCCTTTTAATGATTTCTACTTGGTGCTGAAGTTCTACTGATGTTTAAATCAATGACAGACAGGAGTTGTATTTAAATGCAATGCTTAGGAATGGAGAACATGTTCACAAACTTATTTAAAAAAATGAAGTGTAAACTAACTACAGGGGGTTTGTGCATAAAAATGCCATGGACCTAAATGCCCTTAGGGTAGTGCTCCCCATTTCCTCCAAGTCCTACATCAGATGAACTCAATCTCTCTTTTTAACCCCTGCTTAGTTCTCATTTAATTCTTAGTTCTCATTTAATTTGCTGGCTTCACAACTGAAATTGTAACTAGTGCAGCACATAGTTTAGGATCTGGGGTTTATTCCAAAGCTCAGTAAATCACTGACAGTCTTACAGCTGCAGAAAAATAGTAGTTTGAGCAAAGTCATTCTCTTGAAACACTTTGCTAAATAAATATTGTCTGAAAGAAGAAACTAATCTGCTTAGACAGGATTAAAATGGTGGATAATAAAAACCTGAACTATTACATTGACTTACTCATCCAGGTATCATGTGAAGTGCTTACTAATGTTGGAGTTTCATAAGGTCTAAAGTAACCCTCACATAGAAGTGCCTGTATTCTGTTATTGCCATTCTTGAGCTTTTTAATAGTCATAGCCATATATTTTATAAATATAAGACATATGCACCTTTTAGTCTTTACATTCAATTTGCAGAACAAAGGTTTACAGAGCAGAAGTGTAGCAAAAACAATGTAATAGCTTCTATAATTCCCTGATGAGGAGCAGGAGAAGTACAAAAATGAGGAGCAAAAGACTATCTGTGTAAGATGTCTTAATTTGGAACCATATACTTGTCCAATTTAATTCCATCAAGCTATGCGGTTACAAGAGTGCCAGAAATATATCTATCAAGCCATTTTAAATAAAAAGTTTTGTGGACTTGTATATTCCATTTGTTTGTAAAACATCCTTTTGTGCACTGTAATGAACTTGAAATGAAACTTAAGTTATACTCATATCACTGGACAGAGTGCTGTTCAGCTACCTCTACATAAGGGTGAAGTAATTTGTTTTTTCCAGATCTGTTTGCGTTGTCATATAAAATATATTTTAAAAAAAATCATAGTCCAAAGAACCTGTATGTGTTTGTAGATGTACTTATAACTATGTTGTACCAACAAAGCCTGTGTGGAGAGTTGTTTACTAATTAAAATTTTTGTGTTCTTTAGTCTTTGGCTTGCATAACAAAGAACTACAGAGGTGAACAAATATTACATGTGAACTGCTTTTTGTAGGTGTCTTAGACAAAGGAAAAAAGAACAACTCGTTGCTGTAGTCACACAACAACACTTCAAGTGAAGAAGCCAAACCATAGAAATTAAGTTGTTCAAACCTCAGAATTTGTAAACCTTCCCTTGTTGCTGTAGTAAAGTAAGAATAACGGGAGCTGAAAAGGGCCTGGCTTACAGCACTACCCTGCACTTCTCTGGACTTTGCTTCTTCTTATTCATTACTTTATGTTTGCTTTACAGGCTGCTGTAATTTAAAACTATGACCAGGATACCTTTTTATTTAGTCTCAGGCAAGAGTGCATCCTGACCACATTTAACCTGTATCTGTATGGTGATGAGAGAATTGTTTTCAGTGATCTCCCCTTAGCAAGACACTCCATAGGGTTATCAAAGTCATGAGCTTCACAGAGAAAGCTAGGAAATAGTTTTACTCATAAACTTAAGAGTTTATTCTACTAAAAATACAAAGATTTGCAAAGTTTTTTGCAAGTCATATATGTATGGGCTGCTTCTTTTGCCTTGTCATTTAAGCAAGATGTAGCCTGCTTGTGACTTGCTGCCTAAGCCCCAGCCCCTGTTGGGGTCAGAGGTTGGCTTGCTGGTCTCTCTGTGTAAGCTTGCTCAGGCCCTGCATTTATTTTAGAGTCCAGAGCACAAGCTAAGGCTGTATATGATGAGCAAGCAACTTGATATGTCAAGGCTGCTGTTTTCTACAACAAAATACATTTGCATCCGAATAGAGAAGTGCTTTAGTTGGAAGTGGTTTTTCATCAGGAAATAGTAAAAAGTCAAAACTGAAGCTTTGCTTGGGAAACTGTTGATTTAAACTATTGTTTTTAAGTAATAACTTTAGTTTTGAAAGCTTTAAGAATGGTTAAGAAAAAGTGGGGTTTAGATGCAGTATAAAACAGAATTTAAACCAAATATAGGATAGCAAAATATTTCTCCACTACTTGCTCCCTGTGTTGTTTTATAGCAGTGTACCTACACAGATTGATTCAAATGATATTTGAAATATGCTAAAGTCATCTACACTTATATAATTCTTCACATTAAAATTATCATTAGCAATTTTGGATGATCTCTATCATGTAAAGCAGTTCAAGGGAAACTACTACTTCCAGTCAGCCTTTGCTTCCCAGTTCCCTGACACAAGACCCTGTGCTGACTTCACTGTGGGTGTGATCAGGGCTGTGTACCATCCTGAGGGAAGGGAAGGGAAGGGAAGGGAAGGGTGTGCCACAGGGTAGCTCCTGGCTGTGACCTGCCACAGCTTTGGAAATGTTCTCAGTCAGCTCTAATAAGCTTTTTATTCTGTGAATGCCACAAAATCCTGGAACATCTCTTACTGTGCGTTTTTCTCTATGACTGGGTGAAAGGTATGGCAACAGTTTTTATCTTCAAAAGATGTGCTGAGATCTTAGTTTCAACAGTTCTTTAGCTCTGCTGTAGGAGTTACAGCTTGCCTGGTCTTTGTTCCATACTACTCATAACACAAGGTAAGGAATGCCATCAGTCAGCCTCTTGGCCACATGTACAGAGAAAGGAAGACTAGAAACTGCATTACTGAACCTGAATTGCAGGGCTGGGACTGGGTTTTTTTAAAGGTCTTCCTGATTTTCAGACAGGATTTTATCAGCAGTCACTAATAGCAAGTTCTCTAAAACTTACACATAGAAGAACTGGTTAAGTCATACCTACGAGTGAACTGCAGTGTCATGGGGTTGCCTTTACCTGTAATGTTACGTTTTTAACTACTCAAATAAAAAATGTATTTATACAAAAAATTAATATACAGAGGCTACCTGAAAAACATGGCACTGATGTAAAGAGCAAGCTTTGCTATGAAGGCTGGCCACGTACTGAATAGTTTACATCTCAGGACAGGTTGGCTTTCAAGTTGTTAAAGCCCAAAAACCACTGGCCGATCAAATCTGTGTAATGAAAGTCTGCAAATGCTGTCGATACCAGGTTTATGCCAGTGTCTCATCTTTTGTTTTGGTAGATCTGCTCTTGATTTATAATTCCATAGAAATGAAAGGAGAATTAAGCTATTTATGTAAGTGACTTTATATAACTGACTTATGCTGTATTATGTGATGGAAAAGAAAACCAAGCACATGTCTTTTTTGTGTTTTCTATGAGCTACAGAAGGATTTTGTAAAAGTAATGCTAGAGATAAATAGTTTTCTCTATTTGACATATTAGAAATTCATTCTCATCTACCTGGAAGTTTATCATGAGTAGAATACAGGGTAATAGATGACATGATAATGTGGAAGGATTTTAGCAAGTCTGGAGACAGCCTAGAAAATGTGAATGCTGCACATCACAATTCAGACTGCAAATCAGTTCAACAAAGCAATTGTTATTCAGGTTCTTCCTTGGATGAGTCAATGATTTGTAGTGTGACTATTAGTACTGAATGTACCATCTAAAATTCATTTTGAAAGATTACTGAAGCATTAATGATTTTAAAATGGTTCTAGAAGTAATTTTATCAATGAGAAGCCCAAACACTAACAAGGCTAAAGAGTATAGACAAGGATTTTCAGCATTGCAAAATTAGGGGGTTTTCACATGCTTTTGCATTGTTTTTTACTTCCTAGTGAACAATGACTATATAATATTTAGGAAATCAGGGTCAGTAGAGTAAATGCTTCTGTAGCACTGTGGCAGACACACCTTTCATAACTCATAAAGTCACTACTGGAAAGGCACAACTGGGTCACAGAAGTGCATGGTGGGATGCTGCTTTCCAGTTATGCAAGCAGGGTAACTAAAGGTTAGAGCAAGCACTTGAATAATGAGCTTTTTGCCAGAAAGAGTCGAACAGAAAAACAGTGTTTTTAAATGCTGGCTTCTGAGCAGCAGCCGCCTAACGTGTTTAGTTGGGAGTCATCAAACCGAAATAGAACCGGATGCGTCAGAACTTTGAAGAATGGCAGTTCAACATCCCAAAAGAAAAATACATCTGCTCGTATTCCAAAAGCAGATCCTACCGGTTCTCTCATTCCCACAGATGATACTAGAGACATTTGCAGCGTGCTGCTCCGCTTTTTCTCCTGGCTCACTGCAACTGGCTTTATCACTCATCTTTTTACTTTCTCCATCATCTAGCACCGTCTTCAACTTTAAGGAATTCCAGTGTGCCTCTGTTCTCTTTCTTCCTTCTGTTCATATGTTGCTGGGTAACTTCTAATAAACATAATTATTGCAGAATTCTTACCTAACTTCTGACAGAGGAAAGAAGAGAGAAAGGAAGTTGTATTTCCACACTATAACAATTTTCCAGGGTTTGGAGGGCTTGGACCACAGCCCAAAGGCACAAATTATGACATAACAACTAACTCCCATCAGTTTCTGGGATATTAGTTACAAAAAGTAAAGGCTGTGGCAAAGAGACTAAATAAATTGGTGTTCTTTTAATCACAATTACATCTCCTATTACAGCTGCACACCAGATAAATATATTAATCAAAATGACCTCATTTTAGGCATGCGTAGCAGTGTGTTATGTAACCACGTTAAGTATGCTATTTTATTTTCCTCCCGCCAAGGAGAAATGGTGTTTGTCTTACAAGAGTTCCAAATAAGTCTGGTTTTAAAGTGATGGGGAAAAGAACAGGAGGGAGAGACGAAAGTGAGAGCATTAATAAGCAAAATGACTCATTCCCCAAGTGCAGAGGTGATGTTTCACTCTGCTTCTATCTCGAGGGCTCTATAGGAAACTGATGCTGTCACCAGAAGCCTCAGCATTCCTAACATGCCCAGTATTTCTCAGGATGGGAAAAACAGATGTGTGGCAAAGATGGAAACTATGTCTTTTCAGACCTCATTGGTTCACAGCATTCCTGATTTATTTTCAAAGCTGTTTGTGAAGGCTGCCTCCATAAACAAGGAGTTTGTAGAATCCCTGTCACTCTTTTCATTGCTCACTTCTTTGGTGAAAAGTGGCATTCAGTTAATTCTTTTCTAGTGCTACTAATGATGCTTTAAACAAGCTCAAAAGCACCCTTAAAAGTAGAATACATCCCCCCACACACATAACAAGGCTGAGGCTCGTCTAGATTTGTACTGCACTACAGAAAAAAAGGACCAAGAGGCGTACATTTTTGCAATATAAGATCACTCAGCCAGAGAACTCTGATAAGTGCTGAAAATGTGAAAAACAAATGGCAGGGTATGCATTTCCCATTTGCTCAATACACACACATAAAAGAAACACTGTGTAGGCTTCTCTGCAGCATACCAGTGCGTCCAAAACTCAAAGGTTAGTTACATAAATGATAAGGCGTGGGCTTAAATGCTTCATTCAGCTTGTTAATTACTTGCTTTGTGGCCTGAGCCAATGTTCTGAAGCAGGTTCATCCAATATTGTGTTGCTTCCTCTGAATTTTCACTTATTGTATTAAGCTGAAGTGCTGGGAACAATTTGTTGCAATACCTAGGAAGAGTCTGTTTTCTTTTCAAGCAATTCACAGAACAAACTTACTCAGACTAATCCACAGATGCTCTTTAAATGTCCTTGCTATTTCAGAAAATTGTGAAATTTAATTCTTAGAGCATTCTCTTTAAACAAGGGAACTGCTGGCTGCATAAATATGCATGTGTTATTGGTGTATGTTTTAAGGGTTCCTTTTTTGTGTTCTTTTTAATCTGCACATTCAATGTGGGGAAATGAATGGCAATGTGTTAGAAAACTCTCAAAATACTTCATATGTCTCTGGCAAAATACAAGTTGATTTACGTTTTAATAGTAGATGAAAATATTTCCACCTTCGATTCAGTTAACTGGGACATCTCAGTGACGAGGCTCTTTAGTGCCATGGCTGTGAACCATTGACCAGCCCCAGCCAGACAGGCCAACTATTTCATCAGATGTGCAGGCAGAAACTGCAGGTTTAGAATTCCTTACCTTTGTGGAAATAAGTCATATTGTGTTTGGAGAAAACTGTCATTTTACCTCAAGATCTCTCATCAAGATTGGTTTACATCAAACAACAGGATTTGTTTTAAAATTAAAACTTCATAACTCACTTTGTTTTCATCAGCGTACACTTGCAGACATCTTGATTTGCAACTCAGGCTAAGAAGCCTATGGAGACCTTTAAGAGCTACAATAATGTAGAAGCAAACTGAATGCAGACATCTCAGAAGCTTTTCACTACCTTCATTTTAAAAGATTAAGAAACATCTTTCAAACCTCACCTTTCTATTTCTACATGAAGGTTACATCTTTTTTTCCTTTGGTAAGGATGTCACTTAGATTTCTGAGTCACAAATGCAGATTAGCATTTGGATTTGAATTACAAGTCAAAAAAAGGAGGTTGACTGAAACAGAAATCTCATCTGGTCCGTTATATGGACCAACTGCAAAATACAGATTGCAGCTGCCAATCTGCCCAAAAGGTGATGACATTTTCACGTTGCCACTCTACGTAAAACCTTCTTTCTACATCATGCTCCAGATTTTTCAGGAGTGTTTCTTCTGAGGTTGTTCATTCCCTTTGGTTCCGCATTTCACGTTATTTTCCCTACTTGTACTGGCTTGCTTTATTTTGCACATTTCGTTATTTCCTGCCCATGGGCCATATCACATAATTTCATCAATATTTCATCAGAATTACTTCATACTGGAATCAGTACGGATTTCTGCTTAAAAATTAATGCTGCAATATGGCCCCACATTTCTATCCTTATGCACCTGTTCCTCTTGAGTTACAGTCCCTCTATGTCTTAATACTTCCAATTCTTCACATTGCTCGGAACAGCAGAGTATTCTAACTGTACTTAAACTATCAAATGAATAAAATTGCTAAGTTAGAACATGCATACATGCATAAAAATGCATTTTCTGTTAGCAAGTGAGACACAGCCACACTGATTTCACTACATAGATCACTTTTGTCTTCAGGCTAAACATTGTTTCTTCAAATTGAAGATGAAAACTACAATTAAATATAGGCCACAGATGTTCAGGATGCAGAGGACAAAAATATAGGTTTCATAACTCGACAGTTATGCAACCAGTTGCTTTTCACATATTAAAATGAATGTTTAATTTTATGATCCTATTTACCATTAATCTAAACACAAATAAACCTGTAAGGGATCCTGAAAATGGTGAGACTTAAAGAAAGATGTTTCTGATCTATTTTACTCTTAGATAATACTTTCCTCAAGATGTTCATTGTTTTCTAATTTAATTTCAGGTCCCCAAATATTCAGACATCCAGTTCTCCACTGCATTAGTGAGACACCTAAATAACTTTGAGGATATCAGTCTTAATTTTGGCACAGATCTGGCAAAGGCTAGACTATTTTAAAATAAGGTCATTATATATAAATGTTATTTACCTTACCTATTGCATCTTATTTAAAGATAGTCAAAGTCCTCCCTGGCCTGGCTGCACGACACCCTGCAGCAGTGAAACTCTCATCTAGTAGAGCACAGTCATACATGCAAGAAATAGAATTTTTATAGCAGCTGAATCTAGACTATGGAATTTAATCCCATAGCAGATAAAAATTATCAGGGGAATAAGCACTTTCTGTACTTACATAAAAGTCCTTTTCTTCGACTTAGCTTCCCTCTAGTTAAATCACACATATTAACTCTCTCACACAAAAATAAAGCAGCAAACCAAACAAGTTGTTCTGTTTGCTGACTGTAAATGAAGACAGAACGGAGAAGCGAGGGAATGTTCTTCTTATTTATACTTTTAGCCTGGTTTTCTACAGAATCTTCACTTACAATATGATCCTGCCCATTTGCCGTCTCTGGGAAGTTTTGGACCAGGTGGGTGATTTTTAACCAATTTATTTGCCATTTCTCCCACCTGCTTTCAAATTTGAAACCGCCAGCCAGTCACCCAACATGCAGGAGCACACACACAGAGAACGTGGTAAGCTTCCAGGTGGCTCTGGACTATCTGCAACGTGGAATGGACAACACAAGGGACCAGGGACAAATGTGGTGGGACACACAGAAGGGAAGGTGCACAACCCTGTATGAGAGCAAACTCCTTCAGGTTCAGGATTCACAGAATTAACTTCTTAATACTCAGGAGACACTTGAATACCTCGGCAATATGAGCACAGTTCACAGAATGAGAAATACAAACCGAAGTCTTGCTAGGTATTTCACAATTTTTTTAAACTAAGGGCACAAAGCACTATCTTAATAATAAAAACAGCAACAACCAAAAGCAGAATAGGAAGATAACAGGTTTGCCCAGAGTCAATAAAGACAGTCATTCCCACAACAAGTCATTTTTGTTATCAATGAGATAGGCCAAGTAGATAGGCCACTTTGTATTTTACACCACAGTGTGGATATGCAGAACTGGTATGCTTTTATTTTTAGGCTAAAGAAGTTTAATACAGACACAGAGCTTCACAATACCATTCTGCAGCCATTTTAGAAGCAAAGTTGCACTTTGGAGAATGCAAATCAGAAGAACTAAGAGTCTAAGATTTCTTAGAACAAAATCCATGTAAACATCTAGGAGAGCTCTTGACCCTTTTGCCATGTCTGAGGAACCGGAAAGCTACACAAACAAGACACTTTAAAAATCTGAATTACAGCTGCTGATATAAAAACCCAATGTGTGCATCTGTTCATTCTGGGTCCCCACAGCCTCGCAAAGGCAGAATCAGCTGTTCCCAACTTCTGAAAAAAATCTTCATTAATCTCTTCTACAAGTCTGACACAAGCCTGTTGGGCCTGTCAGGTTCAGCCAAGCTGCATGAGTCAGGTCACACAAGTCAGGAATAGAGTCTTACTGGTAACTCAGAAAGAGAGAGACAGAGAGATGGTTGTTTTAAGCCCCCTATAATAGCCAGTCTGAATCTGGCAGGCCAGTTCCTCTCCACAGCACAAAGCAAGCTTCTCACAGTTTCTAAATGAAGCACAAAGTCCTTAATGCAGTTACTAAATGAGAAGTGGCATCTCAGTGGGCTGCCTCAGTGGATTAATTTTAAATGCATAATTCAATATAGACCCACATAAACCTTTATGAATAGAAATAGAGGTTATATAAGCATGTTCTTACAGCATATATTGCAAATTTAAAGGCCAGTTTGAGTATAAATCAACTAACTTTTATTAATATTTTCACCTTCCCATTGGTTCATTTCTCTAGCAAATGTGCTAATCAGATTACTTCCTCACTCATACATTGAGATGCCTAAAATAAAAACAGCATTTCTTTGCCAGAGACCAACTTTTTTCCTCAATCGTTTAAGAAAAGTTTACACTGGGTTTATTCTGTGGAGGCAGTTTGCACCAGTGATAGTTCAGCAAAGGCACTGAATGCGAAATTATCATTTCACCCTGGTCAAAGTTGACCATCCACAAGTCCTGCAGGGACATGCAGATCTCACAAAGCCATGTCTCACCACAGCATAAAAGATGCTGGACAGGCTGCTACAGAAAACCAGTGCTCGAGGGCAAACCTGCAGAACTTTTACATTCCAGGAAACATCTTTGGACAAGGTATCAGGTAAGGGCAAAGTGGGATTTTCTCTAAAAAACAAGGCAAAAGCTCTGTGTCTGCTCCCTGCCTTCTCTGGAGCCCTAACGCACACACTCCTCTGGGAAACCAGAATGGAAACCAACTTCCTATTTTCAGCCCTTCCTAGCTAGACAAAGTTGGTCTGTCAGCATTAGACGCACAGGCATTTCGCTGTTTCTGTGGCAATAAAAGGTCACAGGTCTATCAGTTTAGTTTCATTGCTGTGCTATAAGCACACAGCAGTTAACTGATCAAAGACTTCTGAAAGCCAAAATAAAGTAAGACCTACCTTGAAACTACTTTTCATGTGGTAGATGAACCATTCCCCACAAATTGATATCTTTCAAATGAATATGAATATACTTCACTGTAATACAGGGGGAAAAAAGAAAAAGGAAAAAAAGTTAGTTTGATGATTCCAGAAATAAAAAGATAGTAAAGAGAGTCATCTTTTTAGCCAGGGATTAATATTGCCTTCAAGCAAGGTAATTCCCTAGCCCAGTGAATGCCAATTTTGCAAAACTGATTAGCAGCCTCATCAGTTAAAAAATATGTCCAAAGCATTACTACAATTTATGATTAAACATAATCAGATTTATTAAAGTCAGAATGTCAGGCTTGGGCTATTAGTAGAAATATTTATGATTATGTGTTGATAGCAGCTATTCCACTATTAGGCTGTATATTAACAGAGTGAGTGCAAAATGAACACTGGTTAAAAGAATGAGAAAATTGCATGGGTTTAAAACCAAAAATAGTCCTCCAAATATCCCCAAGCTTTAGGGGAATTCAGATCCAGGTTTGGACCAGAGCAGTGCATCTGAATCAAGAGTTCCACAACACACAGCACCAAAACCTCAGTTCTTGCTGAACTCCAGAGAACTTTCTGTCTAACTCAAAATGTAGCTTTCTACTTGGGGTCCACCATCAATGCAAACATAACTGAAGAGGGTGCTGTGAATGCCTGTGGAAATGCCTACACTCTGTTTTCCAGGGAGATGTGGGCTTGCTCTCCTTTCTCTCGAAGTCAGGTGGATGTTGGTCAGTTCTAACCTAAAAGCCGTTACACCACAGGCACCACATCACATCAGTAAAACTGCAGGACAGGTGGTACCAAGGATATGTGGTGGTACCAAGTCTGGTGCCACCTCGCTGATTTAATTGTGGTTGGCCTGTGAAATGTCCCACCTTGGGAAAGTTCGGGGAAGAAATGTCTGCAGTGACATCGAGGAAGTTAAGAAAGCCAATGAAATAGTATTCTTAGTAAGACACAACTGTTAATTACAAGTCAAGTTCTGAAAGGGCTAACTAGGAAACAGAGATATTTATTAAATCATTTTTCCACTGTAGACTATCAGACAGTGTGAATTTGGGGCAATTTCCCCCAACTTCACCATAGCTCTGGCATAGCCAGGAGGAGTCTTGACCTTAAGTTTTTTACTGAAATTTATTTTTGAGCAATGCAGAAACAGAATGGCCCAATTATAATCTTATTTAGACATAACTAATTCCATTGGCTTTAGCAGATTTGTTCCTGTCTGAGAGAGCTGTTCCTAAGATCTAAAAAAAAGCCCAAAGTGCCACTTAGTACTGAAATCCTTGTTATTTTACATTTCTTTGGAAAATTGCATAAAGTCCATTGTTGTTTAAGTCACTCCCTGAAATAAAAAAAATATTTGCTGCAGTACTGTGGTTACAGACCCCTACTGTTAATAAAAACAAATGCAAAAGTCAGGCAAAAGTATGAGCTCTGTCTGGAAAATAGATGGTTTTATCTGATCAGTCAATACAAAAGTGTGTGTGCACACTTCTGAAATCCCCATTATTAAACAGAGTGAGAAGACTCACAAAGCTGCCTGTCCAAGGCAAAGGAATCAGATGTTCCAGCAGCTCTGGCTCTGGACTCCGCCAGCATTGATGGCTCAACTTCTTTCACATGGTAAAAGCTACGAGAAAGTAATTTTGAAGACTGGGTTATTATGCAATGGCCTTGGTTACATCAGCACAGCAAGGGAAACACTAGGGGAGAGTAAATAAATGTCAAGGCTCTGCGCCTGCGAGACGCAGCCGCCTGCAGAGTGTCTGCAGGAAGCCGAGCCACTGATCCTGGCTGGGAAGAGCACGAGTGGCTCCCGGTCAGCACGGACACTGCTGCATTCCTGGAGCAGGAGCTCAAGGCTGGCTCAGACCGTGGGACTCTGGTACCCTGAGCAGGGCTGCGCCTGGACACACCAACCTCCTGGTTCACCCCATTGCACACAAGCGACGTTTCAGACTCCTGGCCAGAGCAGAGAAGGTGAAGCAGGAAGGGGAACACGCTCTGGCAGACCCGAAGTCTCCACAGAGGGTTCCAGGCATCCCACCCCTCCATCCCAGCCCCCTGTGCTATGCCATTAGCTTTCCAGAGATACAAACTGTCTTTCTAAAGGAGTGGCATGGTCTAAATATGAATTAATCATGGCAGTGTGTCTGTATGCTCTCACTTTTGAGTTACTGCCTTCAGAGGAGAAATCCATATGAAAAAAGATGGAATAAGATATAAACCAGCATAAACAAATTACATTTCCACCCAATTCCTGTCAATTCCAGTGACTTTGGTGAAATTGCAAAGGAGACTTTTGCCACATGTGAAGCGAATGTGTTGGGTCAGATCAGTGGCATGCAGTCAAAAGGACACCTGTGCTGCAGGAAACCCACCAAATTAGACCAATTAAACATAACGTGGAACACACCAGCGGCCCTGTGTGGATAACGACTGGCTGCAGCTCACTCATGAGAGTCCCTAAACTGCAGCTGCACAAACCTTTCTCTCAGTGTATTGCAGCAGGGAGCTTCTGTCTGAACCTAAAGCCAAAAGTGCTGTGCAGCTGGCACAGATGCAAGTGCACTCACAAAGCTACTCCTCATTTAGATTTAATGGACTCTTAGAAGTGACTTATCACTCTTTGCTTTAGAGAAAATGCATTTGCTTGGAACTTCTGACTGATGTCATCAGATCCTTCAGATAACAGCATTTTGGGGTGCATTACCTAGGAATAAGGGAAGACCTTCACATCCAGCAAGCCTAAGCCAAACACATCTCCCAGAGGTGTTAGACTGATCACAGCCCCAGAGCCACACAGATCTGGCTACCAGACTTGGATTCCCAGGGGTAAGTGGTAAGACCCAACTTTCCCTTCATCCAAGGGTGGTTGGACTCGAAATTGCAGCGTTACACTTTGTCATGTCAGCCCATGGCATTCCAACCCCCAAGTTATATTGCTTGAATTTGCATAACATGGTTGACTATCAGAAAAATAACATACTTTTCCAAAAGCTTTTATTCCCCTTTGCTTAAACATCTCTTAAAAGGAGCCAACTCCAATTTCCAGTGTGTCCAGACCTGCAGTCTAGCTTTTGACAGGCTCCACGGGGTCCATACTGATCCATGCTAGAGTACTTTGCAGAATTTGGGCTTTAGCAGAAAGTCATGCTCTGAAACTATTAAATAAAGAACAAATAAGAAGTGATGCTGATTCTTCCAGCATTTTACTTGCAATCTCTATATTCCTCATAATTATTCTACCACAATATGTAGTACTTCTAACAGCCAAAGCTCTTATTTTATAAACAATGCAAAATAAGGAGATGTTTATTATAGTGATTCATCATACTAAGGATGTTTATGTAATGAATTGTTCTGACAAAATGGAAATTAAAACATAAAATGAGGTGCTGTTCTGATTTCTTTTCGTGCAACTACAGATCAGGTCACTTATCTTTGGGCAGAACTCCCCTTACAAAAGAAATACTCTACTAAAACAGATATTTATTCTTCCTCTTTGAAATACCTACGACTCAGGATCCAAACTGAGAAAATGCCTCTTGTGTTTAAAACACAGCTCTAATTTAATGTAGATATATCCTAATTTGTACATCTAGTTGTGACAGAAATGTCACTGTATTTACTCCTGTATGAATAAAAACGCTTCCACAGCTCACAAAGTCCAGTGAAGTTAATTCAGCCCACAAGTACAACTGGTAAAATGCTGCACCTTTGAGGTTCACGTCACCCCTCCACTGCCTCTCAGTGACCGTCACTTTACCCCCTCTGCCCACGTCACCAGTGATGCTGGCATTTAGCACAGCCTGAATGACACACAGAGCCAGCAGCATCTCCTCCTGCTTTGTCAGCTCTCAGCAGTGCCAATGACACCATTAGGGAAGGCTGCTGCATGGAATTTAAACTCTATGGAAACACAACACAGCCCCAGGACTTCAACCCTTTCCCATACATTGCTGCAGTTGCTACAGTGAACTTATTGTGTAACTTGGAAAAAGTTACCTCAATGCCACAGAAACATATTCCTGGGCAATGTGGAAAGGTTCTAATTTTAAAGCAGCCAACCTCACCCTTCTGTGTTGGAAAAATACCTGTAAATCAAAACTAATTTGGACTCAGAACGGTATAATAGGGAAAATGAAGCTTAACCACATAGGTTAGAATGAACTTTGAACAAGACAGTGTTGCCAGTATTGACAGGTATGTGAGCTTGGACTTGTCAGCTTTTCATCCAAATTCTGTAAAATATAGCTGACTACAAAACAGGTTAAGTAAAAATTGGGTTTGATCCCACAAATGACAAGTAAGAATGCTTAGACAGAAAAACTATTCCAAGGCAGATAGAGAAAGGCTGGAATGATATTTTCAGGTAGGTTATTTTCCATTTAGGTTATTCATCAATCCCTTCCTGCTGCCTTTTCATTTCTACATCATACAAAATTATATCAATAAAATACTCCACACTTCAGCCATTTTCACACCTGTTTCTTGTTTAGTGACTAAGGTGGTTTACAGATCAGTCTAAGAATTGACAGTTAATAATCCTGTTTAGATAATCTGCCTCTAGATTTTTCTTCTTTGAACTGCCTCTAAAAAATAAACAGATATTAAAATAGCTTCTTTTAAAATCACTCCTAGCACAACAAGAATAAAAATAGCATCTCACATTTTCCAGTCAATAATCTGCCCCTCAAGTCAGAGGAAGCTGCTAAACTTTGGCTTATCTCACTCTTGAGAAGCTGCATTTTTAACACACAAATCATACAGAAATGCCATTTAAAATGCTGCACTGCTGTGGACTTGACCAACAGGTAACAACTGGTTTTGAATTGCAGTGCAGTCATGGTGCTCACCCGCTTAATGTGGTCCAGAGTAAGGAACAAGGTCTGGTAGGGAAGCGTTACCTCTCCAAATGGACCAAATGAAGTGGAAATATAAGGACTGCATCAAATGACAGAAGGAGAAAAAAAAAACTGTGGATGGCAGTGGGCACCTCTGATGTATTTTCAGTCATTTACAAGAGCACATCACAGTCTGCTGCCTCGTCTGCAGAGAGAAGAGATGTATGAAGAGCCACTACTCAAAGGCCCTCTCAGAACCCTTCCTTGCGCTTAGACCCACCCCGCTATGGAAGAGTAACTTGAATTGCAGCTTCCCACTCTAAGCCTTTTGTTTCTCAACTTGAACTGTCATTCATCATCATGCAGCTGTGCCCCTTCAACCATCCAGCTGGAAATACCTGAACAACATTTTGTTCTGGGCAGATGAATGGGTTTGGGTTCCAAGTTCAGAACTCACAGTTTATTTCACCTGCATACTTCCATAAAAGATATAAAAATTCATTTTCAGTGAAAAACAGGGGTTTTAGTAAACCTCTGCACCAAGAACTAACCCAGGCTGTTGCCTATAACAAATATTGATTAGGGTGCAATACTTCTGACAACATAGAAGATACAGAATTCAACAACCAAAGCAAGGAAGAAATCAAGGTCAGAATTCTAAACAAGTGGCCAGATTCCCCAAATACAAAAGGTTTCACATCATCATTACTTACGTTTTGGTAACAGCTGATGAGACAAGTTCATCAAATCTTATAACCTGAATAAATCTCTAACAGAATTGTAGGTAGGCCAACACACACTGGAGGAAATGACAAAGACAATTGCTTGCCTTCTTTAGTAGGCTGCTCATCACATCTCTTATTACCTGTATCCTTCAGATGTATCACCTTCCAGGAGCAGTTCTAAAGGACAAAGTGTCTCCACAGGCTAATATCCTTCCTGTATTGATCTCAAAAGCACTTAGCAGAGCGGGTGGCACTAACTCGGAGTTACAGCTTTCCTAAGCTTAGAATGTCTGCTGTGATACTTAAAAAAAAAAAAAAAAAGAAAATACATTTACTATTTTAGACTACAGACCCTAAAAAGACATAAAGTAATTTGTTAGGGGGGCCCTCTCTATCCAAACTTTAACATCAGAAGGGCCAGTGTTCAGTGCTTTCCCTTTACTTCAACACTGCACATACGAACACACTGAAATCCACCTTCTCCAACACTGAGCAGCTTCTGCGCCGCTCGGGGAAGGCTCCAGCACCCTCTGCTGTCACACAGCAGCACCAAAGCCAAGCCCCAGTCGCTGGACTGTGCACGGGGAATTTCAGGGACAGATTTCTAGATCCTCCACTACAGATCCTGAGCTACAAAACCTCACAGTGACATTCTGCAGTGCACTCTGCACTTCAACACAGCTTATTTTTAAAGACGGTGGCTGTGCCTAGAACTAATCCCTCAAAATGAGCTTATTATATTAGCTATTTTTACATCCAGTTATTTATCAACACCTGAAAATTATACTAGTGCAACAGGAAATCAAAACCATGCTAATAGAGCTACCAACTTTCATAAATGCATCAATAAATCACCAATGTTCCAACATTTATCTTAAAATCCCATCTTTTAACCTCTTGTGATTCCAAGACTCAGTTTGGATGTTTTTTCTACATGCTTTTTGTCCTCCTAGTTGCAGAGAGAAACTTGAAAACATTAATTTCAGAAATCCAAAATGCAAGTGAATTTCAAATGTGATATCACCTGATTCTCCTGTGTTTTCCTTCTTTTTTAAAGCACACCCAAAATGTTTTAGAGCAGCTTGTTTGAGCCCATTCAAACACGTATTTTCAGGGCTTCCTACAACCTTCCTTCAAGCCAACCCTGCACTGAAGGAGCAATAACTCCAGAACAAAAGGAGAGCCATCAGCTTTCTGGTGATATTTTAAACTCCTAAATGGTTAGATTTAGAAAAGTTTCTTAGTCTGACCAGCCATGCTGATCAGTCTTGGGTCACACAAAATCACCTCAAAACAAAATCTGCGCAATGTATCCATGTATGGAAACCATTGACCAAAGATCTCTTTTTTATTTTTTTCATTAATGAATGAGGGCCATTCATCCCTCTTCTTTTCCCAGAAATTATATCATCACTGGCAACAGCATTTAATAGTAAACCAAATATGGAAATGGAATACAAATGGGGTTCCTTCAAGACAAGGATTACAAAAACATATATACATACCGAACATAAAAGACAGGAACAATATTAAGATCAAAAGCAAACACAGGGAAAGAGAGGTTATAGCATCATTTTCATTTCCTTGGGTGAAGGATCACAATCCACGTTAATAGAAAGAGAAGAGAGTTTGTTGAATATAGAAATGCCCGTATTTTACAGGGTCAGTAAGCTTCTGATGGGATGGCAGCTGTACAAAACTTCAGGAATCAAAGCTGAGTATGTTCATTTACATTACACTCAAAAGTTTCAGAGAAATACAAATGCTTCAATTCTTTGTAAGAGAAGATATGCTTCCTAAAGCAGAGAAAAACAAGTAATAAAATAGGCATTGATTACCAAGCCAATGTGAAACTCCTACTCTTTCTGGTGTTAGTCCAGAATAAGGAGTATCTAGAGGTACAAGTCTACTTGGGTAAGTTTTTACCTATATTAAAAAAAAAAAATTTAAAAATCACTGTCTAGCTCCTAATTAATACTGTTTTCAAATTGCAAGAGCTATTTATTAAATTCAGGCCAAGAATGGAAGATTAAATTCTTGTTTGAGCTGATCTGAAACTAAATTTTTTTGTTTTGCAATTAATCCTATCAATAGATAATATTATCCTTAAAAATATCTACCAACTTTCCAGCAGTCCATCAGCCAAGTCAGCCTTCAGATTTTGCACTGACAGTAAACAAAAGCTGTATAATGTGCAATGCTGCAAGAACTGAAAAGGACCAGTAAGTGCCACTGCCACTTAAACCACTAACAACATTTTACAAAGCTTCTTTTTCAAATGTTTGCAGCCTTCAAAGTCAACAGCAAAACTTTTGTCAGTTTAAGTGACAGCAAGGCCAGGCCCTGAGAGAATAATCCTGCCCCAGCTGCACATTCTCAGACTGATGCTGAGTTACTGGTTAAACACTGAGGAGACAAGAAGGAAAGCAGATGTCCCTTTTATGACTACTATTAAATACAATTGACTAAATACACATCCACATGAACATGGAGTGTGGCATTTCTTCAAAACAAGACGCCACCTTCTAAGGAGCAGAGAGTTCTCATCCCCAACACACTCTTTAAGAGAGACAACTGGTTGAGGAATCTCACACATACACACAAAAAAAAAATCACTATTTGCCATAATTCAAGAAAGGAGGGATTTTCTTTAGCAGAATGTCTAAATTACCCCAGATTTCTAAAGGTGGAACCAAAAGTAGAGTATATCCAACAGTGTGATGGTTTTCCAGTGCATGGGAGAGAAGGGGTATGTGGCTCTGGGCCATTCCAGTGCAAAGCACAAGACCCACAGCATTGTGACTTCAAACCACACAAAAGCCAGAATTACTCCAACTCACAATGTGTTTAGATCTTACAGCTATCACAAAGCAGATTCATTAACAATCTGAAGCAAAGTCAGACTGCCCATCCCAGAACATTAGAGAAAGAAGTGTGATGATATCAATGCCAATGATGTGTCAGTGCCCAGCATTGTATCTATTTTATAGCATACATTAATTTCTTAGCTCAAAGAAACTGCACAAAATACTGTATGGTCTTTAAAAGAACAAGTTTCTTTAAAAGAAACTTTAAAAACATACTTTGCTAGAGAAATGTTTCAAAAGCCTGAAGCAAGTCGTCTTAGAACATCACCATCAGATGTGTAAGGATATAAAAATTAATCAAGTTTTCCTAGTGTTTGGTAGTAGGAAATGTTCAGCTTCCTAATACATCAAATTAGGCCTGCAATGGCATTTCTTCATTGTGTATTTACATACAACAGTCTGATCAAAAGTTTTAAGGCTCTCATTTCTCAAAAAAAATGGTCACAGTAAAGACGGGATTAAATGGAGTTAACGCAGCTATTGGCAATACAAAGAAGGATGCTCCTGTCGTTTGCTATTGTACAATCTGGGGCATTTCACTCCACGCTTTGGCTTTCTTCTTGGCCAGGGAGAGCCACGGTGGTTCAGCAGGACTGCAGGGTGTCATTGGCAGGTTAGAGGAGTGCCTTGTTTCCTTTTCAACAGCAGGAATCACAGATGCTTCCTGAGAAATAGGTTCAACTTTACCTGCCAACAAGAAGATATCCATCACTCATCAGAAGGCTAGAGAGTTAAAGACTCGATTTCTGCCAGTAATATTTCTGTCTCTCTAAAGCAATAGTTTTAGAGCCCAAAATGCTTGTGACTCACAACTAAGTCAGAAGGTTTGTTAAACTGCTTATCTCTGGCACTATCTGGTCCAGCTACAGCAATGGCAAGGACCAGTTGTTGCAATGAGAAAATCGAACCTAAGCTGTTAGTGAGTAATATGTTCATAAAAGAATCTTCTCCTCAGTCCCAACAGCAGGTGTCTAAGCCCTGATAAATAAGGATATTCTTCAAAATTCTTCAAGTATGTGGAGACTATAGTCCCAGTTATTTTTCTAATTCATATTATTGGCTAATTAATTTCTTAGTCTTTTCAAACCCTTGATTTCCATTACAGTGCACAGCAAGGAGTTCCACAGGCTAATTCTGCTCTTTGCATGCAAGAAAATCTAGGAATAATAATTCTGAGTACCCAGGAAATGGAAGAAAAACATCTGCAGGATAAGGATCACCCCAGGCTTGCTGTTGGGTTAAAAGTAGATGGTATATGTTTTTCAACACTGAGAAAACTTAAAGATTTTCTTTTTCAGTCTTCACTGCTGGCAAAAACATTGCTGCAGCAGTATTGTTAAATACTATATAGGGATCAAACCAGTGCCTTATATTCTTGGATTTTTAAGACAAAAAAGTGGGACTCCGGTGGGACTGGGTGGTCCTTTCGATGCAGCCTAACAGAAGCCTGTCATCCTCACAAAGGATAGAGGAATACAGATAATGCTTCTTGTATGGCTTTGAGTGCCTATTTAGAAAAGGCCTCCTCTGTTCATGTTGCTTGAAATTCTTCAAAATTAATGTCTTCAGACAGACAGCCCAGAATGGGGCTTCAGGGAATGCAGCTATCATTTTTTGAGATATGGTTCACAAGTCTTTTCATCATTATGCTCTCTCCATCCATTTCAATTCTGGCTGTACCTCATTTCTGTGTCAGCCAGACTAAGAAAATTCAAACTTCTTCTCATACTTGACCAGTCTGTGCGTGGTGTGAGGCTGGTCTGATGAGGCTGCTGTGTTCCAACAGAGGCCACAAGGGGACTTAAGCCATGTTAAGTATAAGAAGCTTGATCTTGCTTGCACTGAAATCAATGGAAAATATCCATCAACTCCATCAGTCACACTCCTGAGCAAAGCCAAAGTAGTTTCTTATTTCCACTCAGGAGGTCTCTAGTCTTTTAAAAATTCTGGCTGGTTGGTAGTTCTGACAGGAGGCAAACTGTACTTCAGAACACTGGAGGAAGTATACCATCCATTAGAAACAGGCTGCAGCTCTACATACACTGCAAATTTTCAGAAGTGTCTAAGAAGGTGTAGGAATTTAAGTATTACTGAAATTCTGATTTTGGAAATTAATTTTCACATTTTGAGAGACCTTCTTCGTAATAAGCAAAAGCAACTCTGAAACTGTTTGTATGATCTCAAAAGCACAAGGTAAAACAAAACCCCAAAAAGGTGGCTTGTTCCTATTTGCAGAAAGACAGGCTTTGGGACAAATCTCACAGTGTTTAGGGTGAAGTGGGAGAGCAAGAGGAAACTTCCCTTGGTTGTCACGTGGGCTGCCATGCAGCAATAACAACACAGTCACACTCAGTAAAGTAAGGAACTGATGTCTTGGAATTCTCTTCCAAACTTAGCTGACCTTGAGCCATCCTGGCTCTTGCTATTGCATGCAGCATGTGTGGACCACACAGAAAACCTCAACCATCCATTAAGAAAACTGCTAATAGTTAACATATGCCAAAAAGCATGATCTAAACTAATAACTCCCCTGGATATTAAATCTGCATCCTTTCTACCACTAAACTAGATGAATTGTTGGCTGTGCTAATGGGAATCGAATCAAGAAGAGGTTACATTTGGGATTCCCAGTTTCCTACTCACATGTAGACAGTGCTGAACATTTCCTAAAAAATAGGGCATGTTCTTCTGAGGAGCAGTGTTTTCCATAAACATCAGCACTAGTCAGAGCTTTTCGTGATGTTCAAGGTGTGGAACACTACAATATGCCTATAAATGCTACCTCTGGAGGCGAGGAAACAGTCATCAAACGTCAGGAAACTAGGTCAATTCTTGGGAAGAGGTGGTGCACAGAAACTTCTAATTCTGATGCAAGAACCACAAAGAGTGCAAGTTCTAGTAAACCAGTAGCAGAGTAGTTCGTGAAGTTCTGAATTTTGACTGAAGGCTGCTGGGTTTCCAAGGTTTACATCATTCAACACAGAGAAATCCAGTCTGTGCCAGCCTTTCAAAGAAAGACCTAATCTGAGGAAAAAGCTTGTCTTGTTTATGTTTCATCTCTCACTTTGCACCTAAAACTGCCAGATGAAGCTGGCTTGTAACAGAACCCTTTTTAAAAGCTATAGTGTGTTAATCATACACACACAGTTAGCCGGCAACTGACATCAGAGCCTCTGTGTTGGTGCACACATCCTGAGCCAGCCAGCTACCTGCAGTAAAGGAGAGAGCTTATTTTGTGGAACCTGTAGATTCAGAAATGGATAACAGTTTTAGCAACAACTGCTACAGGGAGCAGCACAGAGATACAACCTAATGTCTCTAATACAACAATGCTGGCAGATTACAAGGGAAAAGTGCCCAGGTGCATGTGCACTCCCTAGACAGCATCTCCTACTGTGTCAGCAACAGGAATCTGGAAAGGAAAGGCCACAGCTCTGACACAGCAGGGCATTTCTCATCTTCTTAGGCAGTATCTGAAATCAATAGCTTTCAGCTGGCACAATATGCTTTTACAGCTGAAGAACCAGCTTATCTATATCTAGCTGGAGCGTGTCTCTGAGGTTTGGCACCACACTGAGTAAGCAGGGAGGGATAAGCTGCAGCCCAGCAGAAGCCTTGGAAGAGGTAATGTGAGTCACGATGTCTGAGTCACACTCTTCCCCTGCATCTTTATTATACAGAAACACAGCTAACAGATCAGGAGAGGGGTCATCCAGCCTCTGTGTTCACCTGAGGGTGAAACTGACTCTGCCTAAATTATTCTTGATACATGTTTATCTCTTCAACACATACAGCAATGGAAACTGCACACAGTCCAAAGGCAAGCCACACTTTTCTGCACTTTACCACTCTTACTATTAGATGGTATTTCCTAACATCTAAGCTAAACATCCCCTGGTGCATTTTAAGCTCAAACAGGTCATAAAGACTAGTCTTGGCCTTTACAGGAAGTTGAATTGTCTTTTCTAGACTAAACAAATCCACTTCCATCAGTATTTCCTGGCTGACTGGAGGTCTAGAAGTCCTGACCTTCTTTGCTGCTCTCTTCTGGACACTCTCCAACTTCAACTGCTATTCTTTAGTACTGACTTTGGCCAGTAATAAATCATCAGACTGTTTATATGCTGTTCCATGAACTGGCAGTGCAGAAAGGAGTTCCTCACTTGCTTGCTCTGTGGAGTGAGCAAGCCATTATGTAGATTTATACACAAACTATAGTCTGAACAGGCCTTATATAAAGTGTGCTGATTATAAAAATGGATCCATCTTCCTCCATCACCTGCCACCCACACCACTCACTGGTATAAACTGTAGCCACTATGTAAAGATGCAAAGGAAAAGAGTACCTGCTGCTGCAGACACACTGGTCTTCGTTTGCAACTTCTTGTCCTGAGAATTCAAGTTGGAAGGCATGTTCTTCTTCAGTATGTTCTCACTAGCACAGATCCCTTGCTACAGCATAAGGAGAGAAGAAAAGAATGCAACTAACCACTAGCCACTGGCACTCACATAGCTCACCCTGGCAACATCTCAAACCTGGCTGTGGAAATGCAGCAAAAGCCAGACAAGGATGGCCGGGGACATCCTGTGGGAGGGAGGGAGAAGGCAGTGAGGAAGTTAATACAGCTCAAAGCAGCTCTTGGGGTACATAAATACATTCTGGGCAATAAGCAAGCTCTGAAAAGCTTCAGGTTTGAGTAGTGCAAAGGAACATATAGGAGGATCCAGCTCTGAAACCAATCACTGTGACAGCGTAGTCACACGTGTGTTTGCTTACTTTGCACCAGGTCTCAGTGTTTTTAGAGGCCAGTCCTGCAAATCTTTCTTTGAGTAGTGCTCACAACACACCTCCCATGAAGATGATATTGAACAGTTTGCAAAAGTACCCAGGCAACCTGGGGCAGGATTCACACCCATGCAACATTACTTGGTACTCTACCTCCTCATGATCCACTTTGGTCAAAGCTTTGTCTTCCACTTTATGTTCTTTGGCAAGAGGGTGGTCCTGGAAACCCTTTTGTTTTAGCTTTGCCATGGAGACCCAAGCTGGTTCAGAGGAAGGAGTTTCCAAATATGGAGTGACTTTTTCTAAAAGAGAAGCATTTTTGAAGTAAATAAAGGATTTAGGTCAAGTCAGCCTAAAGCTAGTGTTTCATGTTTTAAATCCTTCAGCAACTGTAATACCCTTTGAACTCTCTGGAGATAAAATTACCTTCCCTGATGATTTTGTCCTTGGCAATAACTTTTTTTCTGTTTATTCTGGAGTTTTTGACCTAACTCTGCTTCCGTTTATGTCAATAGCAGAACTCCTGCTGAGATCATTGTGAACCGGATTTTGCCTTTGAAACAACATCCTTACATTGCAGATTAAATGAGTATGATAACCATGATTTTTTCATGCAGGCGGTAAAATACAGGCTGCCTTGTCACTTTCTAAATATTTTAAATTAAGTCATTGTAGAAAAAATAATCACACCTAATGCAACTCCTAAGGTTTGAGCAGCTGCAGTCTGAATTATTAACTCCAAAACAGAGGCAAGTTTCAAAAAACTGTGTTAAAACTCCAGCTATGTGCTCAAGTACCTCGTACCAGGAATGTTTCAGAGGCCCTTAAACTATTACTCTGTTGTTATTCTTGCTGGAACACACCCCTCATTAAGATAAACTAGGAATTCTCTTGACTGGACAAATCATCAAGCCAATTAAATTATAGTGCTGATGAACTCAAGGCTGAATTTGGTCCTCGTCAAGAGGATTTTTATCTTTTGTTTGTCACTCTGCCAAGGCTCTTACATGACCACTGTTTTCTACAATGTTTGTATAAAAATACAGCATAAATACCTGAAGGTTTAGGACCATTTTGCTTCTTTGCCACTTCTTCTGATCTTGCCTTGGAAGGATTTTTTTCTTCTAGGAGATCGGGTTTTTTAACAACTGATTTTGTACTGACAGGAAGGCCTGGAGGTGCCTTTCCAGCTCCCATCAATTTCTGATCCTCCTTGGTTGAAGCAGAAGAAGCAATGGGAACAGCTGAGGGGATCAGCTTTGGAGACTCCACACGGCTTTCACTCTGGTATTTTAGTAAAGATGATGTTCTCCTTAGTCTGACCCCAAACGGGTTCTCAACATTTTGTGTTTCATGGTCAGCCCATTCCATAAAAGAATTCAAATGCAAATCTCTGTCCTTACAGTCTCCATCAAATCTATCTGAGTTGGTCTTTGCTGTTTCCTGCGTGACCACATCAAAACGTGTGTGGTCTTTTGTCATTCCTTCAAAGAACTCTGGTCTTATAGGTGATGTTGGGGAACTTCTGGAATAGGAATCTTCCTTTGAATTTGAACCCCCTGAGAGAGATCTTTGCCATGCTGGTGCAATGGTAAATCGGACTGGTTTAGCAGAAGCACTCTTCTGTGGACTTTTTACATTTTCATCTGAAGATTGACTGCCTTCCATTGTTTTTCTGTGAGGAGCTGTACTGCTTATCTGGTACTCCTTCCTGTCATCATCAGAAGATATATTACTCTTCAAGCCAGCCAAACTTGAAGAGGCAAGACACCCAATGGAAAGTTTTTCAGAATTGCATAATGTGTTGCCCTGTTGGTTACCCTTTGACACAGGAACAGTTTCTGTTTTAAAACATACTTCCAATTTACTGCGAGGTAGCATACAACCTGCCTTCAAGACAGATACAGCAGTGTCTGGGGCTTTTTCTGTATTGCCTTTGGATGACTGAGATTCCATAGTTTCACAAGTTTCTTTGTCATTTCTTGTTACTGAAGTGTTTTCAGTCTTCAGAACAGCCAATGTGTCGATGCCAGAACAAGACTCTGAATCAGCTACTGCAACCTGTGAAGTGCTTAGTGCAGTATCTGAGACAGCATGGTTGGAATGATTCTCAGTAGTACCCAAGCAGGCTTCTACTTTGCCGGTAAACAGTGGATCCCTCTTTTCCTGGGCTTTGATGTTTGGGTCCACAGAATTTAGTGAGCACCTTTGTGCAACATCTGCCAATATATCTATGCCCTCTGCTACTACACCACTGCTAAACAAGTCAGCTGCTGGTATCTCTGGAGACACAACAGCTTCTCCTTCAAGTTGCTGCAGTTCTGGAAGTACAGGAATTTCAGTGCTGGTACTTTGCTGATGTCCTTTCAATTCATCGGCAGACTCATCTGAAGAGTACAACAGTTTTGCACTGTGGTGTTCCTCCAGGTTCACTGGAGAAGGCTCAGGTCTCAGAAGGACTGCAGCTGCTTTATAGTGAGGGTCCCTGTGGGAAAGGCATGCATCCTCCTGCAGCAAAGCACTGGAGTCTTTTGCCACAGCTGTGGCATCACAAGAGTCATGGGTAGCATCAGTGGCAGTTTTTACACCTGGTGTCTCCTTAGAACTGCCTCCCTTTGCACAATGTCCCACCTGGGCTGATAACCCTGCATTAAACAGAGGACAAGAGTGTGCACTTGAAGGTTACAACTCAAACACCACCTGTATGACCAGTTCATTCCAGATAGTGCAGTCGTTTAACATGAGTGTCCCACGTCTGGGCACCATTGACTTATAAATAAGGCCGTTAAAAGCATATTTAGAAATGGATTGTCCAAGTGAGAGATTAATGAAGTTTCTAGTTTGAACATACCTAATCCAGGGAATCCAGGGAACAACTGAAAGTTGCAGTCTGCTTCAGGTATACCCAATTAGTTGCTGCTTAGCTGTTTTTCATGCATACCCCCAGCTGTAAGACTACTAGCCAGATTTCCCCAGACATTTCTTTGTCCATATGCCTAGAAAGGCTGTCTACAATGACCTGAAGAATTCTCTGTATCTAAGCATAACATCTAATATCAGGCAGCTCTGCCTCCTGCAGCTCCCACGGGGCTGCTGAACATCTGCATAACTTAGATGTGCCTGCACATGCAGTAACAGATGTGTGACAGCACTGGGCCCTGAGTTTGCCCTGACAACAAAGTGACAACTTTCCCACTACACCACTGCACTACCATCAGCCAGGTCAGGCAGTGCTAAAGAGAAAAATTGTTGGTGCTGTTTTGGAGAAATTTCATATGTTTTACAGCTTACAATTGTGTTACTACTGGCAATTAGCTGTTATTCAATTGGGGGTGATCAGCAAAGGAAGAGCTAGTAAACACAAGCCAATTGAAGTACCTGACACACATAACACGTATAATGCTGAGGTTAAGGTTTTTCTGAGAGTCAAGGAACTCAGTTTCCTAGCCAGCAAGATCCAAACAGCTGTGTAGGACAGGTTCTTCTCAGCATGGTGCTTTCACCTCATGTATTTTTTAATGCTGCCCTTGAAGCTCACCACTTCAACATCACCATGTTGAGTATACATGACTTTTTCCATGGATTGGTTTTATATCATAAAACAAAAAGATAATTAACTTGAAAGGACTTAAAATTCAAATAGGCCCTGTCAGCCTTATGCAGAAGAGTTCAAGCACCTAAAATATCAATAATTAAGTCTTCTTTACCTTCCCAATCACTTTTATGTTTGTCACTCTCAGGTAATTCTGATGAATTTTCCTTCTTTTCTGGAGTTACATGAGTACATCCTTCATTTTCCAGCTGTTCCATCTAAAGAAGAGCAATAAGATCTTTTAATTAAATGAGTCATGCACAAAGACTATTTTATACACATGCACTTTTATGAAAACAGACACAAAGCCTCCATCCTGTAATTTACCAACACTGTGGGTAATGTACTGCTCCAGTTAAGAACTAGGTTTGCAGAAATAGATGTAGGCCTCTTCAAAACTGATAGTTAGCTTTTCAAACAACAGGAGTATTTTTACAAATGAAGCATAATCCACCACTTTTTGGCTAAATAATGAAAACCAAAAGTTGCACTTTTCTTCAGTTTCCATGATACTGAAGTTTTCCAAGGCTTTTTTGTTTGGTGCAAAATAGGTGGTTTCCCTGCCTCCAACAGAAGTAAATGAACAAAGATAAAAAAGAAAACAATTTAAGACTATTTAAAATAATAATTAACAATAATTTGCATTAGTTTCCTCATGCTCAGTGACTGTCTTCCAGAAAACACTTACCTGGAGGGGTTGCTGATTCTTGTTGGTAAAGCCCTTCTGTTTCCGAGGGTTTATGGCAATCCTGTGCCTGGCTGCTGAGGTGTCCAGGCAGCCGAGGGGACTGGCAGGGCTCGTGAAGTCAACGGGGAGGAAGCTGCTGCCTCGTGAGAGGGGGGCCCCCAGACTGGCAGAGGGTGAAGGACTGATGGGCCTGGAGGAAGCTCCAGAAGGTATCTGCAACACACAAGCACAACGCTCTGCATTTTGCCTGGCTTCCCCAAGTCTCTGGAACAGTTCCTTTGGTGCCTCGTTCCATTTCAGAAATCTGGAATGGCTGTATTTTGGGGCATAAACCCTCTTTTTTAATGCACGCCTAAAGTCATCTCTGCCTAGAGATTACTCAGTTCTGTGTGTTCAGCTGTATGTTGCACAGAATGAGAGATACCTCTCCCATCCTTTCCCACAGTCAGAGCCTCAGCTTGTCCCCTTCCCCGTTCCTATCTGAAAACCCGTTTGCAGTATATGCACACACCAGCAGGAGACACTGGTGCCATTTGTATAGCTGCATTCTCATCCCAGTAATGTGACAGCTCAGGAGGACGTCATTAAAAAGCCACAAAAATAGCATGGATGCTTGCTCCTTATTATCTCTAAGAAAGTTGCCATGACCACTGTTCTCTTTTGATATCCACGTTCAGGAAAATCAAATGCTTCTGTCCAGCAAGCATCCCAGAACCATCTTCCAGACAGTGATGCAGATCTCAGCCTTGCAGCAACGCTGCCCTGGGAAATTAAATGGCAGTATCCTCAGATTATGCCATCAAAATAAAGGGTTTACACAACTGTTCGTAGGGAAAAAACCCTAAACAGGCAGTTTGACTGGTTTTGCTACTGTTTTGAAATGTAGACCAGGCTTTCTGGAACATTTGCAAAATGTCACAGACATGCCAAGCAAGCTTCATTCATAAAACAAGGTGATGCACAGCCATTGCACTCTGCCTGGCACTCAGATTTTAGTTTTGTTTAACTTTAGGACGTAACACAGCATTTAAAACATGTATCCTGATGAAGATTTAAAGATAATGAAAACATCTTCCCCTCCAATCTACAAAAATTGTCAAGGTACATTTTTTTGTATTTAAGGTAGCTAAAAATTACTTCCTTATTCTTCACTTTTTCTAGTTGTTGAATGAGAAATAAACCACAACAGAAGGTATTATGATAGATACAGACTCTTCTCATGAAAAATTTACACATTGTGAAAGAGAGAAAGAAGAACACAGCTAGTAAATAAGCTAACTACTATTATAATTCTATAAGATTAATAATAAACCTGTAAGGATCATTAGAACTTACAAAAATAATAATTGCTACTTATTTCCACCTACAAATTTTTCTGTCTTTCGGTTATAAAATTTAAGTTGTGTTTATGTAATATAAAGACACCAGAAACTAGTATTTGAGCTATTGATATACATAAATAGCAAATTCCCTAATCCAGTGAGGATTCAGGATATTTTTGAGGATTCAGGATATTTTTGATTCAGACCAATGACAGTTTGTATCTTCTTTCAAAGACAGTGGACCAGACACAAGATTAACACATCAGGAACTGAAGTGTAAGATCAGTTCGGTGTTTTTTGCTTACTGGGCAGCTCTTGGAAATCCCAGTGAAGCAACAGATGGCAAAGAAATGAAATAACTATCATGTGCAGCAAGATCAATACAGCATTTGAATATAAACCACTACACTGTGTGTAACTTCAGACTGCTTAGGCTCAAATCCCCTATTTCATTTACCTTTACACTGTTAAATTGTGTTCTCTCTGGTGAGGTTCTCAAGCAGGGATTCTGTGTGGACAACTGCAAATCTTGGGCCAAAATGACCTGTAGCTGTTCTGGACCCATAAATATTCCCCTTCTTAGGTAAATGGCAGTTTGCTTTGCTTATCAATTGCAAGGGCTATCCCATGAGTAGCATCAGCCCTGCTGGACTGGCGTTGCCTTTGCCATTGGCATAACTATGGTCTGACTGGTCTTTCAAGTGTTATATTAACACTGGAAAAAGGCAATATAGCAAACTGTGGGTGTGCTTTGAAGTATGAGATGGGCAGGAATTCAATTCAGCTTCAAGTACCAGGGACAGTCAAGTGAAGGTCCTCTAAGCTCCTCTCCAAAAATACAACCTCTGTAAATTTTTCCAAACTGGTCAAGGAATAGACTGTGTTGTTCTGATAGCAGAACCTGCTGCTTCTGATGGTCATTTATCATCCACAGAAAACTGCAAATTAAAACACACCTTTTCCTGTGGAATACCTGGCATCAGGAAGGGTTGGTTCTGCAATTGTTTCCCATGATAAAAGAATTGCAGGGCATTGCTCACAAGGCACTGCTGACGGGCAGGTGGGATTAAACTATTACAGCTGTTGGCTATTGAAGCCCTGGGACACTGAAGTGGAATTGAAGTGCTTTGCCTTGTCCAATTTTTTGTTGTGTAACTTTACAGATTCATACTTTGTCACAGATCTGACTATCCTGTTCACACAAACCACTTACCACTAGATTTCTGCATGACTTTATTTCTTATTCAAAACTCTGAGAGGCACATTTTCAGTATTTGCCTCACTCTGGACTGTTAAATAATTGTTTCCTAGAATACACGGTACCCAGAATAAATATTAAAAAATAAAATTATTGTACTGGCTCCATACAGATACCACACATGCCATCTCAGGAAGGCTTATTAGCAGGAAAAGTAGCTATTTACCTGTTCATCTTCACTGTCTGTCCCGCCTAAACTCAAAGAGCTATGACGCTGAACAGGGTTGGAGGACTGTGGGATGAAATAAGGAATAGGGTGAGTCAAGGGAAGTATCACACTGAGTTATCTGGGACTGGATATCCAGTGCTAATTATGAGAAAACACAAGAGGAAAGATAAGGGAAGGGTCACAGAGCTCCTGCCTTACACAGTAGTTTTCACTTCTTCATTGGGATCAAACATAAAGTAGGGGAACTTTCTCCTGCTATGAGATAATGCCATGAAGGTTGACCACATGACGCCAATATATTTTATGAAGTTATTTTGGCTTATCACTTTAAGATCTTCAAATTTGTAAATGCTCACATGTTCACTGAAGTCCAAAATCACACATTTGCTAATGATATACAACTCTCCCAGCACTGGTCTACATAAAAGCATGGAAAATTGTACCCACAAAGGGTATTTGTAAGGTCATTTTCTAGGTATCCTTCAGAGTGACATGGCCACAATCCACCTAGGTAGTTTTTTCTTGTTCTGACTGATCTGCACCATCACATTTTATCACAAGCAAGCAAAAAGGTCTTCCCTTTACCCAGACAGATTTTATCTTCTCTGTACAGGTGGTCACCAAGGTGATATAACAATTATACCTTGTTTGGCGAATCTGTCAGAACTTCATGAAGGGTTGAAATTTCAGGAGGGCTTCTAGGTAAACCATCATCTTCAGAAACAGCACCTGCATCTTCTGGTTTCTTTCCAGTTATAACAAGAGGAGGTGATCCAAGTCTGACATTCTGCTGCAACTGAAGCTGTGGTCGAAATTTACAATATAGACTATCAATGGCATTATTTATAGGGAACATTTTGGACAGTTTTAACCCAGAAATACTTGAAGTAACAGACCATTTATAGAAAATAGGCATTAATAAAATTTTATTTAGCCACACTCATCAAGGACCCATCACTAAAAATTGTTTTGGTACAAAATTAAAATCACAAGAAGTTTTGTTCAGGAAGTTACCAAAGACATGAATTTCACCATTCCAGAAAATTTACAACAGTTTAACTCCATTTAAATTTAAAACTGTAAAAATTCTAGGTTTAAGTCTTTAGTCACACAAAGTATTACTAGTCAGCAATTTCTAATCCCAGGTTTAAGTGCTCAGTTTTCCCTCACAAAGCCCTTTCAAATATTGACAGCTTGTTACCACCCTCTCCCACACAAGTAGCTGAGTCACAATTTTTACACAAAACCAATTTAATTCCGTTTCTGGTCCACTCTAATTAATTGCTTGTTAATTTTCCCCAGCAGCACATCCCGGTCCTGTCTACAGCAAGAATGATAACAACAGCCAGGAACAACTTTTTGCAAAGGAGCATAGGGGTTCTTTTCCAAGGTTGCACAAAAGAATGCTCTGGCAGGCTCTGATCCTGGAAAAATAAAACAGTCTGCAAACTCACAAGTAGCCAGATGTTCCTACAAACTGAAAACGTTCAGATCTCAGGAAAACACCATTACTAAAATTCTTGGCTTAAGTCTGTCAGCTATGTCAAAGCTGGAATAGAAACAAGGTCTGAACAGAAACTGTGTCCTTCAACTGAAAACTTCTCAACAGAAGATTCCCAAGATAAACATAAAGACTTGGAGTTTTTTTCTGTTTCTTTGCTTACTAAACCATATTGGGAAATTCTAGGCCTAATTCTGTGTTTTCCTGCAAGCTATGCATTCATTTCTATCTCTGTAAAATAGATCTAAATAGCTGCAATTCATATTCAGCAAGATTCACATTCAGTGTAAATCCCCCAGATCCAACAGCCACACAGGGTAGCAGAATGTCACCCTTTAATCCACCAGTCCTTCAATTCAAACAGATTTCTTGCCCTTCCTGCAATATATGGGCAACAAGACATATAACATACCTGTGCACTTAATGGGAAGGAAAAGGCAGAAAGTCAGTTTTGCTTTGGTCTCTTTTCACAACTTCCTGTCTTCAATTTATTAAATTTATTACATGCAGACAGCAAAGTGGTGTGGGGGAAACTCTGAATTTACAGTCTGTCTTCTACTGGTAGAAGTTAATTTACATTGCTAAGAAAGTAACAACTTTTATTAGAGCTTGGGTTTTATTCTGGCAAGAGTCAAGCTCACAGAAAAAGGCTGTCTCTTACAGCTACAAAAATAGTACTGTCAGTATTACACTACCATGCAGTGATGGATGGATGGATGGATGGATGAGGAGAGAGTACAGTGGCCTGGAGATGGCATGAGAATAGCTTTTTTTCACCACAAAAATGTTCTGTCATATATAAACATGACTTTTTCTGCTACTCCTATTGTTACACAAAAAATAGCTTAGCCTATTTTGCAGTCTTATGGATGAGTAAGTCCCTCTGTGCATCTTCGATTACTTACCATGTGATGCAATTGTGTTTGCAACATGAAGCTCACGCTGAGCAAAGGAAGCATTTCAATGGCCTTTGGCTGCTTTATCAACCATTTGTATTCAGTCTCTGGGAAAACCTTAAACTTTTATCTCAGTGTTCCGAGCTGGGCAGTTACTTAAATGCAATTAATAAAACCAACAGTTCATAAGGGAGCTGTCAAGGAGGGTTCAGTATAGCCTTGGAAGAAGGAAATGACCTAGCAGAATACACTATCCTTTGCTGGCAGAGACCAGAAGAATAATCATATAAATAAAGCTGTCTGAGAACTCTGACATATCTATCATCCCACACACTTACACAGTCACTAGTAATAGCATGTACAGTGAAAATATCAGAGCCAGAATTGCCAAAAAAAATAACATAAATAATATTTAAAGAATAACAGTGTAAGGGACACACTGCAGTATAAATAAATGGCCTTAACTCAAAAGTAGTAGTTATGAAGTAAAGAATATAAATCCCAGTGGAAGAGGATATGCTCAATAAGGAAAGTTTCCAAGAGTCCATAAATTGGATTCATGTCACTCACACACTATGAGATCTAGGCAAGGCTGAAAGCACCAGGACTGCTCAAAGATGCAGCTTCCAAGAGGCAGAATAGATCCAAAAGTAGTAAATCTGGCTTTGGACACTTTAGTCAGCAAAATCTTAAGGCACACAGCAAAGGAATCAAGAAACAGTTTCCTAAAAGACAGCTCACACAAAGCAGCACCACAAATGAGGGGCTGATACTCTCACCTGCAAAGTTTTCACTCTTCCAGGTTTGTTTTCCTGAGACAACACATCACCTGCCACATTTCCTGGTGCAGATTCAGAAATGAAGACACTGTCATGGGACAAGGCTTTGTTTCCCATGCTTCCTTTGGGCCTGGGAAGGAAGGAAGAGTGGTCAGTGCACTGGGTACATTCCCCACAATATTTCAGCAGGGCAGAAGGATCTTGGAGAGTTCCAGGGTGGGGCTGACTGAGTCACTCCAATTCTCCTTACCCCAGGAGACCGGTTGTGTGGTCACTTACTCTGTTGCTTTGTTATGCTAACAAACAAAATAGATTGTTGTTTCATTCCCAGATCATTTTCATGATGCAGTTTCATAAACAAAACAGAGTGAGTGTGGAAAGGTGGGGCAAGGAGGAACCAGCATCTGAAAGTAATGAGAAAGTAACATCTGAAGTTTTCCACCAGAAGAAATGTAGTGTCCAGCTCCACTGAATGCCCTATTTGATCATACAAAGCATCTGGTCGCAATGCTGATTTCAGCCAGGTCCCACTCCAGTCACCTGTTCTCTGCCAGTGTCACATCCATTCAGTGTCCCCTCCAACACTCCAAAACATTGGATATGGCCACCAGTGTTTTGTCACACTTTGTTAGTCTGCAGCTCCACAACCCAAGGCATAGAGTAATCCAAAGGGAGGCCTGGCTTAATGGCTAACAGGGGAGGATGAGGAGGGTGGGGAGCTGGAAAACAGATTTACAGGTTACCTGATACTGTTCCATGATCATGAATCTGGGTTGTCCCGACCCAGATTCAGTCAGAGATTTGCAATGGAAGTATTGTGTACTTCGGTGGTCTAAGATTACCAGTGAAGCAGTGTTAGCAGTGCAAGCTGACAGCCTGTACCACACTGACTGAAAAAAGGACCAGGTTTTGAACTAACATCACTCAGGGATCTGAGAATTGCTCTGGACACACCTTATGGACTTGTAAACCTCACTCACATGTACAGCCCTCCCAGGGTGGTGACACAAAACCACAGGTCTTCAGTTGTTATCTATGCCTAAATGGTTAGGTAAGAAACCTAAAGAAGCAATCACATATTGATGATATACCAGAAATACTTCTTTCTCTTTAATGCAGCCATGACAGAGGGCACCACTGATGCTAAAAAAGCAACTCAACTTCACATGTATTCTCTGTACTAGCCCTACTCAATCATCATCCTATAAAGTTGCTGCTAATCAGGCCTTCCAAGACAGATTTCAAACACCAAAACCAATCAAAACAATCTGGGCTATCTGCAGTTTTAGACTAAAAACATGCCTGCCCCTGGCTGCCCTCCCCCTCCTCTCCAGGCTGACTTTTCCAGCACTAGCAAAGAAAGAGGAAATTCCTGAAATTCCTTCATCAGCATTAGGGCTTGTTTTGCACAAACTTGGACAGAGGTTGCTCCTAAGGGGCCAACTCCTGCTTTCATCCCACTGCTGTGAGAGGTCTGCTTTTATTTATTTATTTTCTTTCCTTGCCAGCTTACCCAGCCTCCCTTGGTGAATGAAGTGCAGTAGTGTTGAGCACAGTGATGCTGACATCGCTGCTGGACTGGCAAGGTTTTAAATTACTTTCCCTCCTGGGAGGTGGGGGCTCTTTCCTTTTCTTCTTGGAAAAGAAATTCTTGAAAGTCTGAAATTTGGATTTTTTCTTTCCTGCAAGATGAGAGACATGAAAATTTATGAAAGTTGGCGGTATTGCTTAGCTTGGAGAATCTTATCTCTTAAATTCTGGAGGAAGCCTCAGAGCTAGAGCAGTCCATTCAGTTTTAGTTGGCTCCTTTTAAATAATTCAGTGCTGGAGTCCAGTGAAAGGTGAAGCTGCAGTTCTTACGTTTGCTGCCTATAAAGAACACTGGCATTAAGCTGACAATAGTGGTGCCTACTTAAGTTTCAGTTTATGCAAAAATACCCCTTATATAGAGAATGTATCTACCTGCAGCTGAACACCGATCATATTCACTGTATTTTCAATAAAAAATTGCTGTCAATGTATTTAACTCTTAATGTTCTCTACTTAGCTTGGTTTAGTTCTGCTTTCTCTTTACTCAGTGCTATAAGGAAACAACACCCGTAGGACATTCAAATTTGGCCAAAAGATTGAAATTGGCAAAATAATTTATAAACTCTAAAACCAAAATATGTTTCCACATTGAGCCACTTTCCCAAAATAAAAGCAACTCTTCCAAGGACAATGGAGCAAATTTAAATTAAGACACTGCTCTGCAGGACACAAAAGTCCCAAACACAGCAGCGCAAAGAACACAAATAGAAAACTGTTAATCTGGTTTCAGATTTTCCATTGTCCAAATGAAAATACAAAAAGAACAAAATAAACCATATGAAATTTCATCGATACTTACTTCTTAATTTAAGATGCTTTAACATTCTTAGGTATATTTTCTTTCAGCACACAACTACTGCATTTTGTCACTGACCTTTACATTGAGGGGTAACTTTGGACTGGTTTGGGCCAAACTACTGTACTAAGACCCCTGTGATTGACTTAAATACCTATGCAGAACAATAACATCATTGCATATCTGAGCTAAATTCTTTGTTCAATTAATACTTTACAGCAGTTGGCATAATAAATGCCCACAGCTGGAGGATTCCTTCATAAGAAAGGCATTATTTCAACACAATTATTGTCTTCTCCCAGTAATGATTTAGTCGTCGATGCTGTGTCTCAGCGTGTGCCCTGTACGTGTAGGGATCTCTGCCAACAGGCCTGATGTGGGCTGAGACTGTGCCACTGCACAGCTGCATCAGACAGTGGCCACTTTGAGAAATAAACAATGATACTGAGATCTACTCACCCTGTCTCCTCCCTGCTCTCCAGACCAGTGCCAGCAGCATGTGTCAGGACATGCCGGGACACTGGTACAGTGTCCACGGGGACTGGTGACATGGCAGAGCAGCAGCAGACAGCAAAGACCAGCACATTGCTTTCCAAGTGACTTGGCTGTCCCTGAGACCAAACTGTCTTTCAAACCGTGTAGAGCAAAACTATCACCAGAGTCCCACTCATCTGAGTAATAATGGGATGTGGCACTCTTGTGGAGGGTTTATCAGTGGAAGGCTTTTCCATCTTCCACTGCTGCTCATCAGGCATTCAGTGAATGAGACAGTCACAGAAAACACATAGGTTACATTGTCCGGACCAGACTACAGAGCTGATCCTGAGGCTTTTGGGTTTGTTAACACTCTCATAGGTCTCAGCGAGCTCCATGCTGCACCCATAGCAAGAGCTGGTAAAACACAGTTCACACAGCAAGGACAGCCCACAGAGCCTCAAAGAAAACAAGCATGTTGAGTGTGTTTTAGAGAATCTTTAGAAACATCTTGCAACCATTCCTATCTTTTACATCAGCAATTAGACAACGTGCATGGTATTCTTCCAGGAAACTTGTCAAAGCTGATCTGGTTTATTTTAGACAGGCAAAACAAAAGTTTAACAAGTTTCATGAAAGCAGTTCCCCAAAATTATCAGTTCAGCAACTGCCTGCTAACATAGTCCCATGACTCAGAGAACAAAGTGGCAAACTTTGCTACAGGCAAAGAGCTCTGCAACTCAACAACTGTCTAAATGAGAAACAAGGACACTGTCCTGTACACTAGTCAGCCAAAAAATCCAAATCAGAATCAAAAAGAATATCCTCCATCAGGATATGTTGCTCCATTGTTGAACATTAAAAAATCTTTCCCATAATAATGACAGCTGACAAAGACACACAGCGATTTTCTTACACTACAAAAAACAAAACAACACTGTGAAACAAAAGTCACTACAGACCCCTCTGCCTGAAGAAAATAACTTTGACTTCCAAATCAGCTATACATTCTTGGAACAACTCCTTACCTGTGCACTCTTCAACTGTCTCTCCTGTTTCAGGTGACTGTGTGACCTCTGTGGGTCCTGTAGCCATGATACAGTCACTGAAATAGAGATAAAAGCATCAGTCAAATTTTAGTTCATCGCCCCAGCAGAATATGCTCCCACCTAGCATGAAGAAAGAGCACAGCTGGATTATTTCTGAAACTACACGCCCAAATGGTTATCACAAACACGGCTTGCAGACTTTTTTGTATTTTGGCCACAGAATTTTTCCTAGTTTTTCAGTAACACTTACTTCTCCAGCCATAACTAACAAACCAGTCTAATTAGTGCCAGTACCTCTCTCTTTTTAGGAGACCAGTATCAAAGTCTGCACTCATGAAAGATGTCATTACACTTGGTCAGCAAACACTGTAATGCTTCCCAGTCTTAGAATAATGAACCTTTGCTAGAGAGTGACAGCTCCATGCCACTGTAAAAAATGTAAGTAAGTGCTCTGCTGCCCAGGGTTCATGTTTAACAGTGTCCTCACAGCAGGCACCAGGCTAATCTGTCAGCATTATTAAAACCAGTTAAGCATCAGCACTGAAACATCATTCTGGGCTATGCTACATTTGTGGAAACCAATAGATCAAATTTATTTTGGAACCAGTGCAATCAGCTTTTAGCCACAAGCTCTGAAACCTTATCGCCAGCAGGCCTATTGATCAACCAAATTAGCTGATGGCATCGTCTTCCTCCCCGATGAAAACAAAAGTACAGCCTAGTTTTAAGATCATTCAATGTTAACTGGCTCCACTTTGTATTTTCCAAGACTCCTAAATGGGTGTCTGTCAGAGCCAAAGGAATGAAGCAGCAGACCACAAGAGTTATAGTACAAATGTCAAGCAACAATGGAAATGTGACAGTTTAGCAGGGCAGCTCATACTGTCCTTTGTTATGGAAGATACCTAGGTGACAGTTTCATGTAAGTAGCAGTTCCAATATGCTGTGTCGGGACTTGAAGAGTAAGAAATCTTTAAAAGCAAATGAAATTCCACAGAAACAAATTCTGCTCCCTATTCTGTATAGATATCATCTAACAATTTTCCACCTCGAAGCGGTGTAACAATATGCCAAGTAAAGTGTCTCAACAGCAAGAAAGAGTCTAATTCTATACTAATTTGGCCAATCACTAAACTATTCTGTTTCTTCGGTATCACCCACATGTTCTATAATCTGTCATGCCCAAAAGCACTGGGACTTTCCTATGAGCCCACATTCTCAGATAACCTTAAAAGATAAGGTGCACAAACTCAGAGGCAGAGATGATGGGCCTGTCTGTCAGAAAAGAGCAAAGAGCGGCTGTGGAAGTAAAAGAGAAGGGGCTCCTGTGGAAAGACAGGCTGTGGAGTGAGCTTTCCCTGTATGAGCCACGCAGAAGTGCAATGTGCCACACTGCTGAACTGTGGGTAGGGAAAGGGCAGATGGAAAGGAGAAGCAAAGTGCAGTCTAACATCACCTGTTAGCACTGGATACAGGAGAGCATTAACACACTGTAGTTCCAAATAATCTCACCTCAGCTTGCTAAAAAGCACTGAAAAAGGCATTGCAGCAACAAGGACTGATTCCACCTTTCCTAACTAACATGCACTGAGGCTGTTTTTGAAACAGTTGTCAAACAACACCGAGAAGCAACAAAAATAAGACTCCTAAGATTTTTTCCTTTTGGATGAACATAACCATTCAACTCTCATCCCTTTTCCCCCATGACTCATCATCCATCCATGAAAAAGTTTGCATTTCCTATACATTTTTATTAAAGCAGTCCTCAGTAGACTTTCTCATGAACTCTTTCTCTGTATTAAAAGAAATTTGGCTCCAATTTTTCATCTCAACTTCATTCACCATGCATATTGTGTTAGATTTTTCTTGAGGGGAAGGAGAAATGCATTTGAAATAAAGCACCAAGAAAGCATTCAACACATTTACAAGGACAGACTGGCAAGTCTCCAGATTTGAGCTTATTTTCACAGAATGTGAGCGGACCTGGCATTTGGCTCATTTAGACCTCTAACTCCTACTTTACCCACCTTCAATTAAACCAAAGCAAGAGAAAATTGCTGCTTTCAGATCCAGCTTTGTTTGCACCAGTTCAACATTTATTTAAATCCCTCAGTCATCTCAGCTGCTCACTCAGAATGCTTCCAGGCATTGGAGATATTTCAACTGCAGTGTTTGTTATAACTGCAAGCATATATTTCCAATTGGTATATCTTTTATACAAGTAGAACTACAACTGCAAAGCAGCTCAGCTCTGAGGCAGTTTCTTCAGTCAAATCAGCTCCAGCATTAACTCAGTTTTATAGCTGAGTTCTCTGGGGCACATGGAGCTCAAGTGTCAATTACAAGGGTGCCCCATTTAGGACCTAATGGTTTGGTGTCTTTGGACACCTCATCACAGTATCTTTTTTTTCACAGTGAACTGAAATATCACAGATTTTACCAAGCTTTAAGTAAGCAAGTATTTGAATTACAAGGAAAAAACCATATATTTACAGCAAAGTGGAAGTTCCATCATTAAAAACCTGATGACATACCTGGAGGAAAATTAGCAATTAGATGACTTCAAATTCTGGTGACAGTGAGTTGCACTTTACAGAAAACAGCTAGCAAATGTTCTGAGCAACAAACCCTACCCTGGGGGTCAATGTAATGGAGAAAAAGAGGACAAAACCCCGTCAATACAAATACATGTGAGTGCACAGGCATTAACCAATCGAACCTCCAGACACTCACCACTTCCAGGCCTTAATGACACCAGACAGACACAGTGTCAGGATGTATCAATACCATGTACATACAGCTCAATCAGCTGGCACCCTGTGAGCTCTCCCAGAGTATTACACCATTAGAGACAAAGTTTTAAACACTGTATGTGTATTGATTTTCTCTGATAGAAATATCAGGTTAAATAAATGCCCTTTTAGAGCAGTATTTCTGGTACTCTTCAGATGCTACAGCACATCCGTGAGAAGGAGCTTGCAGAGGGATGGAGGAGACTGTCTCCTCAGTGGGGGAGCGGGGACAGATATGGCCAGCCAAGACAGTAGAGTTCTCAAGTCACACCTACTGTTTGCTTCTCACTAGAAGTGGAACAGTGGGCACATTTCCCCATTCTACAACTTTCTAATCATGTTCTTAATCCACTCTCTAGCAGCATTTGTTATTCCTGCATATGCACAGACCTCTTGGTGCAGGGGTACAGGCAAACAATCTTTGTGAATCTCTACCAGACCCCTCAAAAGCCAGAGCTGGCCCTGCCCAGTAAGTCCACTGCATCAATTTCTGCATAGGGCCATGGAAAAGATTGAAAACTTACTGAAACCATGGTGTTCACCTCCCCTTACACAAGGTGATGGCCTGGATTCCCACAACTATGAATTAAGTAATTACTTGCAAAGAATGTCTTCTCATACAGATGCAATCACAAAAATAAAACTGAAGTTATTGCATTGTTAGGGTGTATTTTAAAGCAATAAAGCTCCTACAAAGTTGCAGGACTTGCTTTACTTTCAAAGAAGACAGAAGGATTTAGCAATCATCACTACCCCTACTTGGTTTGATGGTTTAGATCTAGGCTCCCTGCTATCCCATACAAAATTCTCATTGATAAGCTTAATGTGTTGCATTCACTTGGAGCTCTTCAACTCATTACAGGAACTAATAAGTCCGAAGAGAAAAAAGAAACCTCCAGGAACATGAGAAATGTTCTTGTCTCCCCTTTAGAAACTGAGGCAACTGGACAAATATTTGGAGTGCTCTATGGGAGGGCAGTGATAGGGCACAGGAAATAAAGTTCCAGGATGGTGTTCTGACCATTCACTTTTCCCAGCTGAACACATGACTTAGCATGTACATGGGGAGTAGGAAAATGCTAAATGAAGGAAAGACAATTCCCTTTCACTGCTTGGTTTGTGTATTTAATGCCTCCTGGGAAGCTAACATTGTACAGGACTCAAGTTTCCTGCATTTAACAAAGGCCCAAGACAAATGCTTTCTGCTCAGGCTCAGAAAGGGACACAGCCTCCTTGCTGTCTCTCCAAGGGAGCAGGAGACTTGGAGACTGCACAGCAAGCAAGTTCCTACCCCCACCTTTAGTGTTTCTTCAGCTTCAGTCCCATGGTTCTGTATAAGCATTCCAGAAGGCCTTATGACAGAGAGATCAAAAGGGATGCTGAGCCCTGAACAGCTTCTTTCCTATTAAATAAATGCTTGAGGAAATAAAGACTCAAGAATGTGAGGCACTGCATTCAGTTAGCATCTTCATAGCCTACAGATGACAGACAGTGGCAAGCAGCCAAGAGAAAGAGGTGAAATTTTTTGCCTGTAGCTATTAAAGATCAATTTCCTTCATGCTACAAAAATTATTTGAAATCAAGCTTATGCTCCAGATTTCAGGAGACACACTTTTCACAGAAGCTGGATCAGCATAGGGAAATGCATGCCCCTCATCTGGTCCTCTAGGCCACCACGCTGCAGCCAGCCTCACCCACAACATGCTTCAAGCTACTGCAGGACCTCAGAGAAAGCCCCTCTATTTCTCCTGAGAACCAAGGTTTAACAAAGCACAGAATGCAGTATGGTTTAGTATTCCAATTACAGTCTGCAGCAAAAGGTGACTGACAGGTTAAATTTTATTCTCTATTATTAAAGCACATTAGAGGTCTTTGTTCTGATAAAATGTGGTCTTTCCTCTCTGAAAAAGATAGTTACTGACAAGGTAACTATCAGTGAACTTGTTTATCTAACAAGTGAAGTAAAGCTTACCCCCTGTAACTCCATGGAACAGGATTTCAGAGTCAATCATAGAGCAATAGCAAAGCCAGCAAGATTTCTATTCAATTCTTACATCCCTTGAAAATACCAGAAACACAACAACCAAAGTTCCCGTTGCTCTCCATGCAATGAGACAAGTGAGTTGCACTTCAAGGCCCACGATCGTGGAACATGCTGAACAGTGTGGGATTCCACAGACAACTTTGTTGAAACAGGGTACGATCCAACATGACATCAGGAACCAAGACCTGACCTTGCACAGCTGATCCCATGGTGCTGTTCTGGAGTGTAGTGTTTCTGGGCTGAAACTCCCAGGTTTTTTTGCCAGGCTCTAGCTGGTATCTCCCATGGGGTCCCTACCATGACTACTTAATGCAAGCATAAGAGAATAGAATCAACAGCAGCATAAAATTAGGATTCTTGCTACTGCCTCCACTGATAATGGTGAGGGGAAGAGTTTACAAAGTTAATGAATATTGCTCTTGGAATTTTCATTGAAGAAGGGATGGTTTAAGAAAGTTTAAGGTCCCTTTCCAAGGGTCACAAATAATACAGCAACAGTATCCATCAGGAAGTCTGGATAAGCATCTAGATAATACTTAATATTCTCCCAGAATCAAGCAGGGGGTCATAATTCCCCATAGCAACAGACAATATTCAGCTCCTACCCCTGATGAGATACTCAGAGCAAACAACCATTCACACAGAGAGATCTGTTCACAGCTTTCACACTTTGCACTCAGACAACACCCCCTCGCCCCCCTCTGTCCCCACACCTTGGCTTCTCCACGAAGGCTCACCAGAAGACAGGTCCCAGTGTGCTGAACCCTTTCTACCTACAGTCTACTTTGAGGAGCCTCTGTCTGACAGCAATTCTGAAGGATTTCTGCTGTTCAACAGTGCTTGAAGCATTATGTGCTGCCCTCCTAGTGAGTGTGTGTGTAACACTAATGGAAAGCAGCTGGTGGGCTGAAGCCGACTTAAAAAAAAAAAGTAAGAGGAGGAAATGCCTTTCATACAGTCACACAGGCTCAGTCTGTAATTGTGTGAGAAGCCAAGAGGATAAGAAGGGGGAAGGGTAAATAAGACAAATTCATAAGTGCTGTTAGCAGCCCAGGCACTGAGGGAGTCAATGCCTGTGTTTCCTGCAAGCTGCCTCGTCTCTGCAGACTCCCTCTTTCCCAGCACTCATGTCATTTGTTGATTTGGCACTGCAGAAGGTCTCCCTGCACGTGGGGACACGCCTGTAACACTCATGCACTGACCTGTGCTACCTTAAACCTGAGACAGTACCAGTACCAGAGCAGATGTTAGTTTGTACTCAGCTGGAGAAGCCAAGCTGAAGTCCCACGCAGCAGAGCTTTGCAACACTTGGCACCCACACCAGACAGATTAACCTGGTTTGGACATGGCATTTCAAGCTGCCCTCAAACACCTAATTACTCCACAGTGCTTATTAGCATGATCTTGTGTGGCTGCTGTCAGTGTGAAGATCTCAACTGCAAGTCCTGCCCAGACAGTAGAGCCGATATCTACCTGTTTGCCAAAAGCCAAGGAAAATGATTCTGAATAGCCCATCCCTGGTAATAACTTACCACACAGTTTTTCCAGTGCATTTTCTGGTCAGCACCAATCAAAAGAAATGTGACAGAACTTTGTTCAAATCAAGACTGGCACTAATAAAATCCTGATCTTAACTATGCAAGAGCTCGGCCAAGATTTTGGGGCCAGACTGCCACCATTTTAAAGGAATGTACATTAAATAACACAGTTGAATTCCACCATTTGGCACTAGCATAGGAGTAAGCTGGTGCTTTCCTCATGTAGTAATTCTTTTTCTTCACACTACCACACTGGGGAAATTTCAGGAAACAGCTGGAATGAGGATCTTCTTCCACTCTTCCTAAAAAGAAGTAAAAGAAGCAGCAGAGTCTTCCAGCAGCCACACTTAGGAGCCAGCACATAGCCAGCAGTAGGAGACACTCAGATCTACTTGACATGGATACATTTGAAGTAGCTGGGAAGGAGAGGGAACACGCATTTAAAAATCAACAAACATGCAACCAAAGGCTGCCTTTGCCAGCTAGGGAGCTACGCCCAATATGTGCTACTGCCTTTGGAAATGGTTTCAAGAGCAAAGCAACAGGAAATGTCAAGCCACTATCACTGACCAGCAGAAGCAGACATGCCTCATGCTAGCACAGTCAAGATGTCAGACAATCAAGCATGGGAATAAAAGTCAAGTTACTGTCTCTGCCTCTTTAAGTGTCAAATTCAACAAATAAGTGTAACCTTCCATCCCAGATCTGGTGGTGGGCTGCTGTTTTCTAGCTTGTGTGTGTGCTTTTGACCCCCTCTCCAAACTCCTCATTGATTTTTTTTTCACCTGTGGCCTTCGAGCATAAAATTAGATGACTGGGATCTGCCCTGTGGTATGCAGAGCCCTGGAAGTCCACGGGCTGCTTCGCAGGGGTCAGCAACAGGTGGCTAAGGAAAGGAGTTTGCCATCAGCTGGCTTCAACATGCTCTACAGGGGCTTGAAAGACTGTGTGCCTGTGTGCATGGAATGGGTGCTACCACTACACAGAAGATAACAAAAAACCCCATAAAATTTCACAAGAGTAGCCCACATATTTGCCATGCCCCAGTATTTGAGTCACAGTGATTTCCAGGATGTTATTCTCACAAAATATGAAGAATTATTACATCCTGGGCCTGAAAGAAAGAGTCTGGAGGCATTTTTACCAAATTAAGCTGTCTGAGTATTGCAGGGGAAATGAGGTTCAAACAATAGAGAACTGAATGCCAGAATTGAAACATGGAACTTTAGGCTATGTCTACAGTCTTCTTTTGTCAAGGTTTTTCCAAAACAGTTGCTTATCCCTCAATTTTGGGTTAAAGAGCAGCTTAAGGAATGGGAAAATTTTTTAAAAAATCTTCAGATAGATCAAACTTCCAGGATATGTCTCTTCGAAGGGATAATAAAGACATTTAATGGCCAAGAATTCAAAGTGCACTGAAAAAAGGAGAGGCTACCAGAAATTTCCAGGATGAATTGTGTTACAAATTTTTACTCTGAAGATCAAAACATCATAAAACCAGTCAGCCATCTTTTGGCTATAAGAAAGCAAATAAAACATAGGCTCTGTGGTCTCAGAAGCTGCCTTTGGCAGGAAGCTCAAGAAATCTCTCTTTATGTGAAGTCCCAAAACCTGTTTGGGGCAATATCTACTGCCTGTACACACACAAAAATAAAAACAAGGCCAGCTCCTTCCTATGTTGAAACATACTGTGTCTGCCTGGCTAAATCCCCTGAGTTCCCACTGCCTGTGGGTATCTCTGTAACTCAGCCCCTATTTTGGCTCCTGATCAAGGAAGGCCTCCGTGCTTGCAGAGGAGCTTTTCTGCAGCTGTGTGTGAAGTCTGAAGGCCTCCCTTCTTTTACTCTAAAGGAAACCTCCTGCTGTCCCCGCTCTGCTCTCCTGGCTGCTCTCTCTAGAGCCTCACATTAGGCAGCTCATGAAGTACAATTCGTCTTGAAGCACTGTTGGAGCCAAGGGAGATCATCCATGTGCTCAAAGCCAGTCCTGAGCCATTTCTGTCCCAAGGGCAGCTACTGACCTTTCGCTTTAGTGTGAGCAACTGCTAAAAAGGGACCCTACTTTTCCGGGATTCCAGACAAAAATACCTCTCTAAAACAGGATCATCTAAGATAAGATCATCTGACCTAATGCTGTTTTGCACCAGTGAAGTATCAAGCTGCATTCAACTGTGTTTTGAAGGCAGTGGCACAGCAGCATCAGGGAGCAGAGATGGTACATGACAGCAGAAAAACCCAGGACCAGAAAAACCAAAGACAACAAGGACTGTAGGATAGGGTAGTGAAAAGTAGGCAATGACGGGGGAGCAGAGAGGGAATCAGATGGGAACAGACATTCTTTAAGGTCTTCACAGACCAAGGCTACAAGAAAGGAAGCAATAGAACTGCCATAGGACAGTTTGAAGTTTGAAGGAAAACTAAAATTAAATTTCAAGTTCTGAAACATTCTTTTCACTACACTGAGATGCTGGAAAGCAGTTTGACTGCTAGAGTGAACAACCAAACAATTCCTCTGCACCCCATCAGGTCTGTGTTTTCCCACATAGACAGACAGCTTGGTGATTACCATGATGTCTCCATCCTAAATCTGAGCGTCAGAACTGCTGTGTGGGTCAGAACTGCGTTGTTAGATGAGTGATACCTGGAAGCCCCAGCAGAAGCGCAGTTATATATTTTTGAGAATGGATAAGCATAAATGAATTCATCGTGAGTAAAAGTCAAACATTTAGTTCACTAATTAGCACCAGATCCTTGAATCTCAGAGGCCAAAGGCAACAACCACCACAAGTCTTTGAGGTTGGAATGCCACCTTAGCTCTGGCTAGATTGTTAAAAAGGAAGATCGGGTGTTTGTCTTCCCAAGTCACCATTACACCTTCTCTCTCCCAATCCTATCGCGGGGGGAGCGAGAGAGCAGCTGCTGTAGGGCTTGATTACTGGGGTTAAACCACAACAGTCACAAAGACACCAACATGCTGTTGCATGGGGACAGGATACCACAGGCCATAGAGTATCTTGGCACCTGTACACTTCCATGAATGCAGCAGCACCCACCAGTATAACAATACAGTTAGAGATGAATAATGTATTTGGCCCAGGTCTCAGCTTTTTCACATACATTCGGTTGGAAATGTTGAGCTGTTGGCACAACCCTGACTCTTAACATAGTGATGAACAGCATGTACAAGCAAAATCAGACAGGATATCAGCTGACTGGGAGTTTTTTTGTTTGTTTGTACAGTGACTCCCACAATGGAGCCTTGGAGGGCCACCTGCTATCTTGATACAAATAATTATGAATAAAATAACAAGATAGATAAGAGAGTCTACAGTTAGTGTTTGCTGCATCAAAAATACTCTTTAAAACTCCTTAATCCATAATAGTTTTATCCAACCTTGAGACTATAACATATTTAATGGAGAACTATAAGCTTGAATCACATTAGTGCTTGTGCTCAACTGTTTTCTTACAGCAGCAATCCATAGGAGAAACTGTGGGTGGAGTGGAAATCAACCTTGAAATTATGTTTCTGTTTTTTTCCTGTTCCCCCATGGACAGACTTATCCCAGATTTTCCCAAGTCTGGCTGGTAATCAGCTCTAGCTATCCTATGCCGGCTCAGGTAGATTATCTACAGGAAGTACAGCTCGGACCTACTACATTTTTGTCCCACATATCATCAAACTTCTAAAGCCAATTCTACATCTTCACATCACAGTTACTAAACTTTCTATACCTCTACACAAAGAGGAAAAGACAAATTAATCTCTTCAGTTGGCTGTAGGGGTACAAAGCTAGACACCTTGAGCAGCCAAAGTTTCTGTGCAAGAGACAAAGGCCAGCCTGTGCACAAGGCAAAATTATGACAAGATGTTTTCATGGCTCTGTGTGGCAAAATAATGTAGACAAAAACCCTGACAGTCAAATGATGCAGAAGAGTGAGAATCACATTCAGCAGATTGTCCCAAACCAAGAAGCTTCTGCTCCAGTACAAGTGCCGTAGGACAAGCCGCATTAGAGGTCAATTTGACAGCGTGTCTGTCAAATACTCAGAACCTTGGTGATAGAGAAAGGGCTGAAACCAAACAAACTGGGCTGCTTGGAATTCCTCTGCCTACAGCCAGCAAACACACTGCATCACTGTGGCTGCTAAAACAAACACCATCCAGAGAGAAGCACGAACAGAATGAGGAGGACTGGGAGATGTGGAGTGACTCACTGGTGTATTAAGCCAGAACTGAACTTCTTGCACAGAGATGAGTCAAATAGAATGAATCAACAAAGAGAAATAATTGATTTTTTTGTTACTAATATAGCACCATTGTACTAACTGTGCCCAACTGCCTGTAGTGCCTCGGCTCTGACACCTCCTGACTGCTTTTGTTTGCCCTCTATACCATCCTTGAATAAGACAACAGAACGTAAGCCTCCACACAGTTAATACCAGGCACAGCTCTGAATGATCCCTGTGGGCTGAAGACATAATGCTCACAAATGTCCAAATACTCTGTACAATTGCCAAGTACAGAACATGCTCACAGATTTGTATTGAAAGATTCCCCTGAGAGACTCACAAGCCCAAGGAGTCCTTTCACCTCAGCTCATCCTCTCTGGCTTGGCCCCAGCTGGGAATGCTCTCCACTTTCCACAAAAGTGGTTTCTTGAAACCTAGAATTGTCACCCCTGTGAGGATCCAAGGATCGTCTCTGCACAGGTGAACTTGCTTTGCTGGGCAGAAACCACATATCATACTGAGATATTCTCATCTCAAAAAAACCCCAACAAGGAAAAGCTGTTAATGAGTGATTCTCACCCTTGTTGGGAAAAGTCTATGTTAAAGTGATGTACAATAAAGACATGTAAACAGACATATTCCAGAATACCAGAGCATTCACGGAAAGCACTTCACCTCACCACAATTCACCAGCCACACAGGCAGACCCCCAGACCACCACAGGACCAGTAGCTCTGCCACAGCTCCAAAGCTGCACAGCCTTCTGGCAGCTGCCAGTGGCACTGAGCCTGCACCCTGCTGAGTCGGGAGGAGCCGAGGTATGCTGTGGGATGCCACAGCCAGGGATGGCCAAGGAACTCAGTGCCTTGCTTTAAACAGCCTTGGAGTCTTGGAGAGTTGCTGCATGTCTAAAACCATGCCAAAAGAGCAAAGCACCGTGTACTGCAGGCTGCCAGCACACACAGCTACTCAGCCCCCGTGGCGATCACATGTGTCCAAAAAGGGAGAGGCCACAGGACACGAATGAGCTGCTGACAGAGAAGAGCCAATAGTTTTAAACTGGCCCGTTCCCCACGTGTGGAGTTGCTACTTCAGTAGCAGTTGGTGGAGCTTTAAACCACTTCCAGTTCACTTGCTAGTGTCCAAGCTAAAACAGCAGCTGCTTGCCATGGATGGGGAACAAAAGGATCACAGGACCCGGCACACATATAAGAGCTGCAAGAAGTGTAATTAGCCCCAAAGACAAAGGGATTTCTGGCACTGCTGCCGCTGTCCTCTGTGAGCCTCTCCAACAAGAGGGCTTGGGATGAAGGTGCAGAAGGTGGCGAACGGACGGCTTAGTTGGTTATTGGTCAGGTGGACAGCACTGTTCCATCTGTGAAATAAACCCAGCAAACATCAAAAGCTCTTCCTGACACTCACATGAACAGGCAACAACACAAACTAGAGCAACAGCACCTAACCCAGGAAACATATTTTACTCAATGTCATGGTCATAACATCGCTTTACATTTGTAATTATTTTCATCTCAAACAATCTAAAAATATATTCAAAATTCTGCTGATGGATTCCTTGATTAGCTTGCAGTCCCCAAATGCTAAATTTCTTTGCGCAATAAAAGTGCACATCGACATTTTTTGACAACTTTGAACTACAGGAAAAGAATACAATAATCCACTGGAAGTGCAGAGCTTGGCATAGCAGAAGACATTCAAACTGAAATGTCCATAATTCTGGGATTGTTTGTGGAAGGCACTGTGAAATCCTGGGTGACCACATTAAATGCAGACCACTTAGATACATTTTCTTATAGTCTGCTATACAAACCAGTTCTGAGCTGGCACACAAAGCCTTCTGCCAAATACTTTATATAGCTTCTAACACACTATATTTGTCTTTGGAAATTGGCAGTTTGTGTTGACCATCAGCGAACGTTGCTATTCAAGCAACCACATTTTCAGCTCATAACAACATACTTGGCTAGTACCAAAAAATGAGGAACATATAAAAAGATTCTTCCACAGGTTTTAGAAAATTTCATCCTATCTGTCCAGATCTAGTATTTTTTTCTGGCACCATACTTGGACCAAGAAAAAGCAAAACTCTGCAACAACGGTGATGAGCCATAAACTTACCAGAAGAACAATTTGAGATTATTCAGCTGGTTAAAGAGAAATATGAAAGCAATCTACAAGTTTCACTTCAATGACATAACAGCCAGAATTGGAGCTGTGATGAAGAATTACCTGGATTAGGCTTTAGGCTTTTTTATTTTTTTCTTAATGTCATAAAAGAACATTAACAAAGCGCAGGTACAAGACTCTGCACAAAGATCAGATTCAGCCACACATTATTGCAGCGTACCAAGACAAAACCTTTGCTTCCTTTTGCAAGATGTGAGGAAGGTAAATATGACAGTAGAGAGAACACTACCCAAAGCTGCTTTTAAAACAGCCCAGGTGCTTTGGACTCCGCAGCTCAAAGCCCTGGAGGGAACACTCCCCCAGTGTCCATGGCAGGTCTCATGGCCTGCATGGAGCTCTGTGCCACTTTGGCCAAATTCCCACCAGTGCCCAAGCCAATTGCTTAAAACATAAAAGTCATTTCATTTCAAAAGAGCTTTCATTCAGAAAGCAAACTAACTCCTACAGGTCAAATGACTATGTGAGAATTCGGGAAAGCCATTCCAATGACGCATTTGTCCAGAAAGACAAACACTTCACATCAAGCTCCAAACAAATTTCATCCAAAATTAACCTCAGGTTAAAAAAATCACTATTACTGCAACTGGTGTCTTGGACTCATTTTAACTGTCAATAACCAGAGCCAAAGTAGCATATAAAATTTGTAACGACTGCAAAGTATTAATAGTTGCTAATTCACTTGGGAACACATCATAGGGCTGAAATAACAGGCTGAGGAATATAATCTGTATATCTGTCAGGTGTCGAGACCTAACTGAAGAGTGTCAAGAAAGAAGAATCTGTTGAAGAAAAAAAAAACCTGTCCCTCGTAAATCAGGTGGAGATCTACCAGGAAAGAAAAGATGGTATACCACATATAAAAAGTTTCATCTGCCCAGACTTTATAGCCTCTCTCAGACTTTCAATTTTGTTTTACATGCATTAGATGCTGGAGAATTTTGGGAAAGACAAAACCTTAGCATAAATCAAAAAATGTAAACAGATTTTTTATGTCAATTCAAGTTCCAATCCACTTATCTTCATCAGGACTCTAAGCCCTTTTGCTGGTTCATTTGGCATACTCTCCCTTTATCTAAAGCAAACTTATATTTCAAATATTAATTCTCTGTTACAAATTTCAAAGAAGGAAAAGAGTCAGTGTGGGATGGAAATGCGAACTGAAATCCAACAGAGTTCTGTGCCTTTCAAAATGCACGTTTCCACCAGAGTAACATGAGACAAACTTAGTGTGAGGGATACAACCTTCAGGAGAGGGAAAAGGAAAAAGCATCAATCACCACTTTTGAACTATGTTTTGCCCTCTGCTAACCAGGACTTACCCACACATTCAAGTATCAGCATTCACCTCTTAAGCCTCAAGACACAGCTTCACTTGCCTTCCACTGTGAATGTTCCTTGTCTGTAATCCCACACTGGGTGCAAGAATAGAGCCCTCTGCAGTCAACTGGTGCAAAACATGATCAAACCACTGCTCGGGTTTGGCAGCAGGAAATTTTGTTCCATTTCTCAGCAGGGAGAATGTTAAAGGAAAAACAGAATGCATCTTCATGGTGGTTTAAAGCACAAATACTAACATGCATTGTCTCATTCTCTTCTCCCTTTACAGTCTACTCCAACAGAACATGTCAGTGAAGCAATAAAAAATATTTCTTTTAAATACAATTGAATGTCTCAACGGAGCAATTACAAAAACCTCAGATTGCTTATAGAAAAACTGAGCATATCAGGTTCTTAAGGAGCATTTACTGCCAGAATTCTAGCTGAATGTTTTTTAAAAGCCAATGTACATTTCTGTATTTCTCATTTTTATGTGCTAATATATAAATGATATATCTAATCACTAAGGAAGAGGACGTTTTTCCTCTTGCTGTAATTAAATAGGAAAAGGTTCTTAATTCCTTTCTTGATATTTCATGTTTATACCTCTGAAGGAAAAAACATGACCAATTTTCACCACACTAATTTTTTAGCCAGGACTGATTTCCTGCACTTTTTCACTCAGAATGGCCCTTCAGTCCTAAGGCATAAGCACTTTGCTCAGTGCTGCAGCTGCAATATAACAAAGACAGGTTTTCAAAGTACTCACTAGACTCAGCTCACTTTGGAAAGGTGGAGGGGAGGGTTCAGCATGGCACTTACTTTTTACTTTTCAGGCACCCGTAGAATCCAGCCATGGTGCTTCCCGGGAGGCGTGTGTGCATTTAATTCATCGCAGGGTGTGGATGGCAGCACAAAGGTTCTGCAGCCTTGTGTCGTGCTCACCACTTGCCCACACGCGCGCACAAGAAAGCCAGCATGCCGATGCAATTACTGGCCAGATAAAGTTCCTGATCTGAGGCCCTCAGACTCTGCTGAACTGGGTCCAAGGAGGGCTGTGCCTGCTCCATAAATGGTTATGAATTGTTAACTCCCCCTTTTCCTGTCTCCTTCCAGCTCTTGGTACGCACAGCATCCTAAGTGTAAAATACCATATGGCATTTGATTCTGTCTCCCTGTGGGACTAATGAGAAGCTTGGTTGTAATTAGGATGTGAAGAAGCCCTGAGGAGATTAATTGTTATTATTATTTTTTAGACAGAGAAAAGCTACAGAAAATACTTGCAAAGTCTTTGAAATAACCACTAAAAACTGTAGTTATTCTCCAGCACATAAGGGGTGCACAGGACCTTCCAAGATAGGCACTATCCCAATTCACTGTAAATCATAATATATTCTAACGAGCTATTCTGCACATTAACGGGGGGAAACCCCAACTACATCCCTGCAATATTGCAAGGTCAGGCAAAAAAACTCTAAATTAGCCAACAGACCCATATGACAAAATTACTGCCTGGTGGTGACCTCTGACAATACACTAATAGCTGTTACTCACTATCACAACAAAGGAGGCCCTCACTGGGTGTGGAAGGACGAAAATGCTGGGGAACACAAACCTCAAGCAGCTTCATTCACAGGGGTGACCCAAGCCCTCGGGACAACATAGCTGTACACAATTCTGACTTACATTGCATTAAATTCATATGGAAACTAATTTGCATCACAGCTGTTAATAGCCTCTGTTGAGATAAAAGCAAAGACATGATGCAAGACATCGCTTGTGCTGCTTGCACAAAAGGAGGGAGTAGCAGCAGCCAGTAACAGTGTTAGCCTGTTCCTGGAGTTGTGTATCTTGCTAAGAGTCTCAGCTCCTGATTTAAAAAATGCACATGTATTTGAAAGTAGGAAGTTCATAACTCTCATAATAGCAAAGGAAAGATTTGCAGTCATTCCCAGAAGACCAGAAGAAAACTACATTTATTTGTATTTCTCAGCTAGTACATAATACTTGAATACTTGGGTCTGACAAGCCAGTAAGAGGCAGTATTATTAAGTATTTCTGTATGAGTTCCTCTTAAAGGCATTGAGAAGCAAGACCAGACCTAAGGTGGAGCAGTTCTTCTGGAATACTAGGAAAAACAGTATTTTATTTTAATACCTTTCCTGTAAGAGAAACATGAAGTTTGAGAAATGGACCTCTGGTGAGGAGTTACATAAATGACTCAGCTACAGCAGTTTTCTACAGTGCAGAACTTTGAAATCTGTGAACGGACAACTCCCTTTCTCTATTTTCTATTAAGGCTTCTACACAAAGTAAAGCCATGACACAAATAATAGATGACAGCAAGTGCAAGGGCCATCACAAACAGGAAACAAATCATATTCCAGTCTAGTTTCCCACTTAGCAGGAAAGCAAGAGCCTCTCCAAGCAGCCAACTTCAATGCCATCCACACAAGAACTGTAAATCAAACCTGATCTCAAGCAGATACACTTTCTGTCTCTTGGGAAAAGGCAAAGAACCAAAAATACAGTAACACTAGTTGAAGCTTTAAAGCTTTAACCAAGCAAGTTTCACTGTTGTCCTGAATCACTGCATTTGTCACGATGACTTCACACTGAACTCCTAATCCCAGCAGAAAAAGGCTCACTAGAGAGCATTAATCTCCACCCAACAGAGAAAGCCCACAGGAAAAAAAAAAAAAAAGCAAAATCAAGCCTTCAGTTTTTGGGTAACAACCACCAGGAAGGAATTCCTAGAGATTACTGAAGAAACCTTCTGACTGGCTTAATGTACAAAATCTTGGACGTAGGATTGCCTCTGAAATCAGCCTGGCATTTAGTTCAGAAAATGCTGCCAACAGAAACATTTGTAGTACAGTAAGAAATTAAGGACACCTCATGAGAAATTCACATTTGTATTTAAAAGCTAGAAAGATCAAATGGCGTTCCAGTGGGAAGGCACAGTCCCTAAAGCCAGTGGTAGGGTACAATCTTGACGACTTTGGAAGAATTTCATCACTTCAGCTGGTGTAGGATACAGACCACAAGCTTCACAAGATCAAAGTTTTTGCTAATATGAAGCAGATTCGCTGTCTGCAAACCTCCTCACATGGTTTGCCTTCAGAATATGCTTCATTATTCCTTTTTCTTTCATCATTTTTGTCTTGAAGTTACTTACCTGAACATGTAAATCTTCATCTGTTGGGTTCCACTTAGGTCAAATATAGTCCCATTCCCAGCAATTGGCAGTTTAGCAACACGTTGCACCATCTCAAAACCCCCTGACTTTCCAAGAAGCACAGACTAGTAAACAGTCATTAAAAATAATTACCCCACCTCAGGATTTAATCCCTTTTAATTCTCTATCTTCATATCACTCTCCAAGCCACTTCATGCTAGATTTATTATTCACTGCTCTGCTTCTTTATCACTAACACAGATCCAAATGGCTACATGCTGAGCTTTTTGGGTACAGATCTGAAATCTTAGATGTTGATAAACATTGTGGCTCCTCAACCACAGGAAAATCAGTGCAAGTAAGCACTTCTATGCTGTACCCTGGGTCTGAGAGCCAAACATTGTTCCACTGACATTAGGTCTTCACCGAAGTGCAAAGTGAATGGGTGCTCTACTGCCAGTTAATTAACTAAAGCTGTTTTCAGCTTGGAAAGTATTAGTGAACACCAAATGACCACAAATACAGACTTTGGCAAAGTAAAGATGGTTCTTTAAAGATAGGGAAGACTGCAACTTTAAACAGCTGGAAGCTGAATCAGATCTGGATTTCCTCTAAAGTTTGTGGCTCGGCTTGATTCAAATAGCCCAGTCTACTTTCATTTGAAAATTATGGCCTTTCCCATTTACTTCTTCAAACTCACAGTCACTGCTTTCCCTCAACAGCCCAACATTGCATCCCTGTGATCACTGCACATCCAAATCCTTCTCGCTTTGTCTTCTGGGAGAACAAGCATTCCTGGTGGGAAGCTGCCTTCCCACAGTGGTACCACAGTGATGAGAAGGCAGCAGCAGAGATTCAAGCGCCTGGTAAACTTCCCAGCAAGTTTCTTAATTTTTCCAAAGGGAACAAGGGAGGCAAGTCTGAACAAGGCCCAGGAACCCAATCACTGAGAAATGCTTGTACCAAAATATAGCTCCTAAAATCAGCAAGCTATTTGTTTCACAGGCACTGTCACCTGCATCATTGCAGAAAAAGGCCTCTTCAACATAAGTAACCACCAATAACTGCTAATCCAATGAAGGAAACTCAAATACATACATATTACAAATACATAGGGTACATGCCAGCAGCCTGACAGCAGAATTGTCAGGAACCACACAAACAACCAACAATTCTAAGCATGTTCTATGTCTGACAGAGCTACGACTTTTCTTGTAGCCTCTTGCAACTGGGTCTCTAAGGGCTGACCCTGCCCTTGCCTCCCCAGCTCCCAGACTGCAAACATTTCACACTTTTCAAATTGTCCTTGCGAAGCCAGCTTGCTTTGTCCATCAGGACACAGACACAGTGCACAGCAGCAGGGATGGACCAGATGTCACACAGTTAGGAAATCCCATGACTCACAAACTGTGCCTAAACATGGATGCTTGGATTACATTTTTTTAAATTGTTTTCAGAAAGGGACAAGAGTTTCATGTGAATTTTTCAATAAATAAATTTAGAGGTAGGAGTTGAAATCCCACAGCAAACTGATAGACCAGAGCATTTCATATTTCCTGTATATTTTGGTTTCTCTGAACTGAATTCTTGTTAACAAGGCAGACTTTTGTCTCCCATTTTTGGCCTTCAAGATCTACCAAAATCTAGTCTACTTTCTTCTCTCCTAGTCACTGTAACACAATCACATTTTGGCTGCTTTCCTCCGGTAAGTTTTGCTGTTTTGAAAACACAGTGTCTATCAGGTGAGAATTCACTGAAAGGTTTGCAGCTCCCCACTCACCATTGCGACAGGGTGAGCCATCGTATACTGATCTATGGGCACTTGGATTTTACACCATGAAGATCCTGTGTATTACTTGCATGCCTATTGCATTTGTACCCCCAACAATGCTTTGCAGCTGTGTGCCAGCAAAAATGTGACTCTCAGGACACACTTTCCTGAAGCAGAAATGGATTCAGTTTTCTTACAAGTGAGATTCCTAGGCTGGTAAATCGGCCTGGCTTAGAAATTTTCTGTGAAAGCCCTTCAGTTCTAAAGCAACAACTAAACATGCACCACTGTCAAAAGCTGCAGTATCAGAGCTTTAAACAAATAGGGTTAGAACCAAACACAGTACTCTGCAGACAACAAAGAAGTGGAGATAAGAGGATTTCTGCCTTGCAGAGTTTATACATCCATCTGTGATTAATATTAGGAGGAAAATGAGAGTCAAAACCTATCTCTGAAACTGAAAGTAGAGAGTATAGTCAGAGGCCTCCAACTATACACTATTAATGGCTTTTTATTCATGCATATAAGCCTGAAGAATTTGCCATGATGCTTGCTCTGGAGTCTGATTACTGTATGTTGCTCTAATTATGTCTATTTTTACACTTCATGTACAATGTGTGGTATTTGGGGGATTTTCGTTGTTGTTTCCTATTAGAGGACTTCCTGCAACCTCCTTCAATAACAAGAATATTGCAAAGAAAGCAGTAATACATATAATCTCTTTGATTCTAGTGTTTAATAATTCTGAGTCTGAATTTTTTTCTTGCAGTTTATCACAAACATACTGTCTTCACCTCTGAGGAAGGAGAGAAGATAAACTTCAGTGTGGGATATCCAGTGCATTATTGAATTCTAAAATACGGCCAAAAAATACTGGTATTCTAAATCTATCCTTTGTGTCCCCACAGTCAAATGTGAACTCTTCCTGGATTATCTGGAGATGAAGGTCAGGCCATGTGTCATTCAAAAGGTAATTTCCTCTAGATTTGCAACAGGATCACAGATGTAACCTCAGACTTCAGTGACAGAAAATACCAACTGACAAACAAGTAATACAGATCCAGAGATAGAATTGTTTGTTTGACATTTTACAAACCTACAAGGATTTATTTGCATATAAATATGTAATCTATTAATAGAGAAGCAACAGCATCCATGTATACACAGACAATATAGCCAGGATGTGCTGCCTCTCACGTCTCTGCTTGTTTCATCCAAGTTCATAAATCTAAAGTCTAAGATTTTAAAGAATCTGAATGAACAGCAGATTATTATTTTTGACACAGTGGAAGAGCTGGCATTTCCTGTGAAAATACTAGCATGGTCAATATTTTATATACTGGAAAACTGTGGTTCTTTTGTCTAAGGAGGAGTAGTGCAGAAGTTGAACAAAGGAGCTCTATTTCTGCACATTCTGACTTAAGAAAATACTATGTTAAAAAATATTAAGTTTCAACAACACAACTTTCCCTTCTCGGTGTCCAGGCAGGCACCAATATACAAGACCATCTGGAAAGAAATGTGAGAACACAGTATGTAGCTACAGGCACATGGACCAGTGCCTAGTCTAGATGTCGAACATCAGAGGTAACAGTTACTGAGTCTAAACAAATATCCTGAGATGATGTGAATAATGAATTGAGTTTTCTACACCCCATTCTTCCCAAACTCCCCTCTAGGGATAGATCCAGTTCACGTCCTTCCAACACTCTTGCCAAGCTCCCTTGGAGACAGATCAGACTGACATTGCCACTAATGCCTGTGCTGTGAACAGCAATCAAGTTTAATGACTTCCCGTGTATATTAGTTCTGCACTAATGTAGGCACATTTCTTCAACAGAATTACTTCTGACTTGTTTGTACAGGTATAAGCAAGAGGAGAATCAGGGACTCACACATCTGGAATAATATTCCTAAAACCATCAACATCCTGAATTTCAGCTGCAACTGAAATAAAAATTCAGCAGTGAAGGTCATATCTGATACCATCTCAGTGGCTGTCGGCTGAAGCAATAATAAGGGAAATCACGGAAGCACAGCTCTGGGGAAAAGGCTGTCTGGCTCCAGTGCCTGCGAACACAAGGCTAAAGATAAGGTGACCATTAACCTTCAGAGAAGGGCAGTGAAGTCCCAGAATGTCATGCCTGCAGGCTTTATTGCTCCAAGGGGAAGCAAACAGAAAAATAAAAGTCAAAACTGCATACTCCTGGCATTCAACTCAAATTAGTGGGCAATGGTAACATCATGTTTTCTTTGTTACCTTTCCTCTGTGTAATGGCACAAATACAGGCCTTGGTTCCTTCCACAAACTGCAAAATAAGCAAAAATACTGACAATAAATTTATTCATACCACTTGATATATGTGAGATAGCAGACTTGTGTCCCTCTGCACAGCATATATTACTCCATACTGCAGATACAGTGGGGAGAACTGGGGGCAAGTTATTCAGTGGCTAATCCAGAATTCAGAAACTGCAACTGAACTCAAAAATTTCTGATGCCTGGAAATCCATTTTACAGTCTTTCCCCATCCTCCATTGCTCAACAAAGACAGCCAGAAAGACCCTACAACAACAGACACCCTATAAATACCCAAGATAACTTTAAGTTCACTAGCCAGCCTTCAGCCATGAGAACTCCTGCAGGAGCACTGGCATCAAAATGCTGAGTCAAATTAGAAATCAGTGTGTAGCCAGCGCCCTGTTCTTTAAGGCTGCCTACCTCATGGAGACAAACTTCACTGAGAGCTGCAATGTCGATGTTGAGTCGTGACAGTTCATGGGCAATTAGAGCAGAACAACGCTCAGGACGTTCACCATCTGCAGAATCGGGCATGGTTCTGATGTTCCAACATGCGACTGTCAGTTTTGACACACCTTTGGAGGCAGGTGCATGCCTGTGTCTCTCTGTTTTTGTTTGGCCGCATCAGAAGATGCCCGTTGGCCATGGTAAGCCAACCGGGTGAAGGGGGAGATGAGCTTTGGTTAGGGCACCTTTTCTAGGCCCCTCTCCATGTGGAGCAAGCAGTGCTCTCCTTGAAAAAGGCTGCTTGGTCATTCAGGATGCTGCCGAACCAGACTGTCATCTCCGGGTCAGTCTCGAGCGACCAATGTCCTGACCCGCCTGCATGCAGGGTTGGGGCTGCGGCCTCCAGTGCCCCTTCTCACCTGCCAGTTCATCCCTCACCTGTCACTACAGGGCTTTGCAAGTGTGGGAGAATCCCTAGAGCCTGCACAATGGATTTTTTAGGTGAGGCGCAGCGTGCGCAGAACTGGCCCCACCCTTTACTCCTAAGGTTCATCTGCCAGGGCCAAGTGAGCTTGGACAGTGACAGCGAAGTCCTCAGGATGCAGGTTTGGTTGGAGTATCCCTCTCATAGATGGAAGGCCTTACAGGGCTAAGCGAGCTCCATCTGCCCAGGTTTGGAGTCAGAGTTGTCCTTCCCCTAGGATGGTTGCCGGGGGGCTAGCGAGCCCATCCTGCCCGTGATCCCTAATTACCACTACCCCAATAACCACTGCCAGTAATTACCACTACCGCTAATAACCACTGCCAGTAATTAACACAACCACATATTACCCTTATCCCTAATACTAACCATAAACCTAACCCTAACCTTAACCCTCACCCCAGTAACCACTACCCATAGTTACCACTACCACTACACAAAAACAACATTGTAATATTTTCTCATCACAGATTAGATTTAATATTTCACAAAGGCAAATGCAACCAAGTACAAATGCTAAATGCTGCTGAGGTCTTTGATATTTTTCTTAGTTTGTGCAAAGTTTTCTTATAATGAATTCATGTGTGATTGCTAAATATAATGGGATGTTAGTCATAACCATCCAAAGAAGATCCCACTGAATGCTGCAGAATTACTACTGGTCATCAGTAAAAATTATATCAGTGATGATATGATCAAGAATCGGTTACAGCAAAAACCTTATGTCTGAATAGTCCCACGCACCAGGCAAATATAACACCCCTTTCACCAAAATGAAAACCTGTTCCAAATCTGAAATGTTTCCTTTGGAGGAATGAGGGCACATGACTGTGCTGATGCTGAGTAATGTATAGTAGAATAAAATCTAAGTCACACCCTCTGACTGCTTTTACCCCTCTTATAACTGCAGAATGAAGAGCAGAGGCAATGGCCATATTTTAAGCACCAGTAGAGCAGAAGAAATGTGATCACCAGACTCAGAGCATGTAAATTGTTTGTACTCCCTTTTTTCCTCTCTGATCCACAAAAGTTGGGGTGATATTGTTATAACATAGTTTATTCAGACTCATCATAATACTAACGGCTCGTTTGCTCAGTTTTTTCCTCTTCCCTGAATTTAACCTGATTTTACATTGCTATGCATTAAAAAGATAATGTAAAACATTTTGCGTAGCCTAGAAGCTTGACAAATCAACTAAAGCAAGAACTGAGATAAATGATGGTCTTTCCTTGACTCAGATTTCTTGCTTTAAGCTGATTTATTGTAAGAACCTTACCATTTTAATGTATTTTCTTATACAATAAGATACCACTTTTAATTATTGCAGAACACACAGCTTTAGGAGTTCAACTCACTAAATTCACTCTTCTGTCAGCGCAGTGGCAACATAGTGATAATGTACAAAAGATAGATTAAAAAAAAAGAAAAATAAAGCAATAAAAAAAATGCTTGAAGAAGTACATGCTGGTAGTTAACAACAAGTGTATGAATAGTCTCGTGCTTCACTGTATTGTTTTTGAATGTTGCATTGTGGCTTTGAAATGTACTTTGATTTGCTGCATGCTATGTCTTTCAAAGGACAAAAATCTTAAAAAAAATTCAAGTTTTATGCATCTCTAAATAAAGTCTTTCTTAATATATCTACAAACAAAGAACTGAAGATTTTGAGGGAAAATTTCATTACTATTGTACACAAGGCAATTCTGAAATGGTATCTCCAGCTGAGTTTAGTCTCCTCGTGCATATGATGTTTTCTATGCCACATTTCCTATAACATTGTGTTGACATCTACCCCTTTTTAATTCAGATTTAAAGTCAATAATATAAATCCACAAGTTCCCTATGAGGTGTTCCATCATTTGAAGGCAGACTCCAATACAACACATAGATTAAAAAAGCAAGAAAATCAAGCAAGCACCATTCATAAACACCCCGTGCTTCTAGTATGTTTCTGGGTGATTATACTAAGGGTCTGTAGTTTAAATTTAAAGAGAAACTCTTGGATCATTTCTCAAATGTCAATTAAATCACCCTGCCTGCCAATCGTGCTTTCTTTCACTTGTCCTTTCACTTCCTCCTGCTGAGATAATGAAATGTATCATTAAAAAAGAGGGTAAATTCAGAAGATCTCAGAAATCCTGACACTGCTTTGAAAAACAAGATCAGAGAACGCATCTTCTTTGAGCCTCCCTCTCTTGTCATTACCAGTGCTTAGAAATATACGAATAGCTTCTTGAACAATGGGATAAAATCTATCCTGACATTACAAGGAAGAGCCTTAAACCCCTTTTATCTGGCTACAGTCATGTGCCACAGGACTGGGGAAAGATGTTGGTTTGCCGGATACCAGGATCCAGGGAGAGACAAATGTTCCCACATTGCATTGCAAGGGCTGCAGCTCCAACTCTGCTAAGCTAGGGATCTTTAAAAAAGTAATAATAATAATTTTTTAAAAATCTTGGCACTTAAAAGAGCAAAGACCCAGCCAAATGCATGAGCATTAACCCCTTATGTGCTGGCAGGCATCCTTCCCATGTAACCTAGTGGAATACAAAACAGTCTCATGAAGTATTATCTGGGAAAAGGGAAAGGACACACTTGGCCACAAGCTACTACAACATTTCTGGCAAATTGTAGCAATAATATTTAACAGACTCCTATGAATAATGGCAGCCTCTTTTACTGGCAAATATCATTTACATTTAAGAAATGCTTGCTCAGCAGAAAGAAGGAAGGGTGGAACAGTAGACAAAAAGCCAAAGAATGATAGTGAAAGCAGGATGGGCTGTGTGACTCCTTGACATGTCATCTTGCTGAGGTCAGCCCTAAAGATGGTGTCAAAGTTGTAAGCAAAATAAGTATGTGCACTAACTTCCATTTTCCCCCCACAGGCTTTTAAGGAGAAATTATAACAGAAGCTGTGAAATAAGATCCTCATTACTTCCTACAGTTTTAAGAGCTTAGACTAGTGCAGCCACCCAAAATTCAGCATTCCTGAGTCAGCAAAACTATGTGATGGCTGAAACAAGCTGATATATTGGGAGTAATATTTGGTACTCTCTTAATTTTCAGTTTCTGAATCATTAAAGATCCTGCTTTCAAGCTTTGTGTCTGAGTATGTATTTTGGCAACTTTGCCTGGTTTTGTTTGCTCAGAAGAATGTTCAGAGTCTTGCACGATTGCTTGGCTGTGTGAGCTATGACCCGACCAGAGCTCATGAGACTTTTGGGGGGAACTGCAATAGTCAGCCGGAGTGAGAGATGAATAGCAGTTAAAACAATGCTTGTTAATAACATCAGCTGCAAATCTCAGTGCTGCTTGCCAAAGAGGTGGTTTCAAGTTCTAACCTGTAGCACTCCTTCCATTGCACATACAAGCTGTCAACTGAAGATATGGAGATAAACCTCTCCAGATAGAGAGAAAGCTATGTAGCTTTATGCTTCAACTACACAATGGATTTACCTTAAACAGACAGAAGAATTGGCATAGAAATTCATCTGGGGGAATAATGAGGGGGCAGAACTGCATTTCCACTAAACCCAGTGTCAAATACCAAAATCTCACACAGCGTGTTTGAATTCATTTAGAAGAAAATGACAAAATAAAAATGGTATCTTTGCTTGTGGCATTGGCACTCCTTTTGAAAGCTATTTTAAACTTTAAGAGGATGTATATGTATCTCTGAACACGACTCAACATGATGCTGGTAGCATTCCAATAAAGCCAAGCCACCGATTCTTGAGCTTGGGCCATATCCAAAGCTCATTAAAATCAATGACAGTCTGTCCACTGAACTCAACTCTTCCATCATAGTGTCAGCCTGCAGTCTGATGTACCACAGAGACTACAGTCATGCTGCTTTGTCCCCTGTTTGACTTACAGCACAGCTTGATGTTTATGTTACATAACCAAAGATATTGAGACCAACCACACCACGCACACTGTCCANTAAAATCTAAGTCACACCCTCTGACTGCTTTTACCCCTCTTATAACTGCAGAATGAAGAGCAGAGGCAATGGCCATATTTTAAGCACCAGTAGAGCAGAAGAAATGTGATCACCAGACTCAGAGCATGTAAATTGTTTGTACTCCCTTTTTTCCTCTCTGATCCACAAAAGTTGGGGTGATATTGTTATAACATAGTTTATTCAGACTCATCATAATACTAACGGCTCGTTTGCTCAGTTTTTTCCTCTTCCCTGAATTTAACCTGATTTTACATTGCTATGCATTAAAAAGATAATGTAAAACATTTTGCGTAGCCTAGAAGCTTGACAAATCAACTAAAGCAAGAACTGAGATAAATGATGGTCTTTCCTTGACTCAGATTTCTTGCTTTAAGCTGATTTATTGTAAGAACCTTACCATTTTAATGTATTTTCTTATACAATAAGATACCACTTTTAATTATTGCAGAACACACAGCTTTAGGAGTTCAACTCACTAAATTCACTCTTCTGTCAGCGCAGTGGCAACATAGTGATAATGTACAAAAGATAGATTAAAAAAAAAGAAAAATAAAGCAATAAAAAAAATGCTTGAAGAAGTACATGCTGGTAGTTAACAACAAGTGTATGAATAGTCTCGTGCTTCACTGTATTGTTTTTGAATGTTGCATTGTGGCTTTGAAATGTACTTTGATTTGCTGCATGCTATGTCTTTCAAAGGACAAAAATCTTAAAAAAAATTCAAGTTTTATGCATCTCTAAATAAAGTCTTTCTTAATATATCTACAAACAAAGAACTGAAGATTTTGAGGGAAAATTTCATTACTATTGTACACAAGGCAATTCTGAAATGGTATCTCCAGCTGAGTTTAGTCTCCTCGTGCATATGATGTTTTCTATGCCACATTTCCTATAACATTGTGTTGACATCTACCCCTTTTTAATTCAGATTTAAAGTCAATAATATAAATCCACAAGTTCCCTATGAGGTGTTCCATCATTTGAAGGCAGACTCCAATACAACACATAGATTAAAAAAGCAAGAAAATCAAGCAAGCACCATTCATAAACACCCCGTGCTTCTAGTATGTTTCTGGGTGATTATACTAAGGGTCTGTAGTTTAAATTTAAAGAGAAACTCTTGGATCATTTCTCAAATGTCAATTAAATCACCCTGCCTGCCAATCGTGCTTTCTTTCACTTGTCCTTTCACTTCCTCCTGCTGAGATAATGAAATGTATCATTAAAAAAGAGGGTAAATTCAGAAGATCTCAGAAATCCTGACACTGCTTTGAAAAACAAGATCAGAGAACGCATCTTCTTTGAGCCTCCCTCTCTTGTCATTACCAGTGCTTAGAAATATACGAATAGCTTCTTGAACAATGGGATAAAATCTATCCTGACATTACAAGGAAGAGCCTTAAACCCCTTTTATCTGGCTACAGTCATGTGCCACAGGACTGGGGAAAGATGTTGGTTTGCCGGATACCAGGATCCAGGGAGAGACAAATGTTCCCACATTGCATTGCAAGGGCTGCAGCTCCAACTCTGCTAAGCTAGGGATCTTTAAAAAAGTAATAATAATAATTTTTTAAAAATCTTGGCACTTAAAAGAGCAAAGACCCAGCCAAATGCATGAGCATTAACCCCTTATGTGCTGGCAGGCATCCTTCCCATGTAACCTAGTGGAATACAAAACAGTCTCATGAAGTATTATCTGGGAAAAGGGAAAGGACACACTTGGCCACAAGCTACTACAACATTTCTGGCAAATTGTAGCAATAATATTTAACAGACTCCTATGAATAATGGCAGCCTCTTTTACTGGCAAATATCATTTACATTTAAGAAATGCTTGCTCAGCAGAAAGAAGGAAGGGTGGAACAGTAGACAAAAAGCCAAAGAATGATAGTGAAAGCAGGATGGGCTGTGTGACTCCTTGACATGTCATCTTGCTGAGGTCAGCCCTAAAGATGGTGTCAAAGTTGTAAGCAAAATAAGTATGTGCACTAACTTCCATTTTCCCCCCACAGGCTTTTAAGGAGAAATTATAACAGAAGCTGTGAAATAAGATCCTCATTACTTCCTACAGTTTTAAGAGCTTAGACTAGTGCAGCCACCCAAAATTCAGCATTCCTGAGTCAGCAAAACTATGTGATGGCTGAAACAAGCTGATATATTGGGAGTAATATTTGGTACTCTCTTAATTTTCAGTTTCTGAATCATTAAAGATCCTGCTTTCAAGCTTTGTGTCTGAGTATGTATTTTGGCAACTTTGCCTGGTTTTGTTTGCTCAGAAGAATGTTCAGAGTCTTGCACGATTGCTTGGCTGTGTGAGCTATGACCCGACCAGAGCTCATGAGACTTTTGGGGGGAACTGCAATAGTCAGCCGGAGTGAGAGATGAATAGCAGTTAAAACAATGCTTGTTAATAACATCAGCTGCAAATCTCAGTGCTGCTTGCCAAAGAGGTGGTTTCAAGTTCTAACCTGTAGCACTCCTTCCATTGCACATACAAGCTGTCAACTGAAGATATGGAGATAAACCTCTCCAGATAGAGAGAAAGCTATGTAGCTTTATGCTTCAACTACACAATGGATTTACCTTAAACAGACAGAAGAATTGGCATAGAAATTCATCTGGGGGAATAATGAGGGGGCAGAACTGCATTTCCACTAAACCCAGTGTCAAATACCAAAATCTCACACAGCGTGTTTGAATTCATTTAGAAGAAAATGACAAAATAAAAATGGTATCTTTGCTTGTGGCATTGGCACTCCTTTTGAAAGCTATTTTAAACTTTAAGAGGATGTATATGTATCTCTGAACACGACTCAACATGATGCTGGTAGCATTCCAATAAAGCCAAGCCACCGATTCTTGAGCTTGGGCCATATCCAAAGCTCATTAAAATCAATGACAGTCTGTCCACTGAACTCAACTCTTCCATCATAGTGTCAGCCTGCAGTCTGATGTACCACAGAGACTACAGTCATGCTGCTTTGTCCCCTGTTTGACTTACAGCACAGCTTGATGTTTATGTTACATAACCAAAGATATTGAGACCAACCACACCACGCACACTGTCCACAGTAAAAACATAAGGATTACTGAAAATCCTCAGGAGAAAAAAAAATCAGTTCCCCAGTTTGCTAAACCACGTGTACTTTCTTTTCATTTATATAGAGAGAGCCTTCATATAAATAAATAAACACATATGAATGAATGTCTAATACACTTTAACAGTAACAGATACAGTAAGCATTCTGGTCAAAGTCACAGTGGATTTTAGCAGAGATTAAGCAGGAACACTAAAAATGTGTTTGTTGGTATTAAATGTATCCGACTCCCACGTACACAAAATATTGTTCCCTGAGTGCCCATTTTTGCAGCTGCTCAAAATTGAGTAACATATTAGCCCTTCTCTTAAGGCTTATGCATGATCCAAATATTTGCACTTGCAGATAGTGCTTTCTTGTGAGATATTCTAAGTAACCATTGATCTCTAAATAAATTTATTTAAAATCTAAATTAATGGGCCTGTACTAAGCAGGTCTTTGGACCAAATACAATTCCTTGTTTTTTCTCTGACTGCTGTACATCTTCTGGTAAAAGAAAACATAGCTGTGCATTTGTCTGTAGGAAACTCCTTGACTGCAAATAAAGAAACATTACAAGCGGACACAAATATTAACTTTGAAACTGAAGTCAATGCCAGTAAAACTTCTACAGTGGTAACATTTAACTTTTGCTGGGTAAGTTTGCACTCACTGGATCCCAGGAAAACTAAAAAAAGTCTAAAAGGGGATTTAGTCCCCAAATGTCTGAATACAGCAAAAAAATCCCTGTTCTGAAGGTTCCAAAGGACAAAGAAGTTTGAGTCATCAAATATGCACCAGGCATGTCTCCATCTCTGTGGTCACAGGAATCTGTGACATTTAATTTTCAGAAAACTTGCATCAAATCTTTGACAGAAACATAAGCAAACAGCTTAAGTGGAAAAGTCTTCCAACTCACAATGATCAAAAAAAAAGGAGTTTATTTTTTGCTCATGTAACATCCAACTAACTTGATTTTGCATACTAGAAAAAGCATTTATATACATACCTAAATGCATACATCTACATATAAACTAAACTTGAGTCAATCATAAAGTCAAAGGTAAGAAAAAGAGCTTTTCACTTTCTTATACTATATGAGTAAGAATCGAGTCAACTTTTAGTTTTGCAGCTATGGACTGAAATCCTCTGTTGGACTGGGTAGTTGCAAACCTCACACCCTACCAGTGCAATAGGGCTGCATTTTCTTATTATATCAACGAGCTCAGCTAGAGAATTGTAGCTGTGTTGTCTTGTGATAAGTCATCTGCTGACACTGACTTGAAACAGATGAGCAATTTCACTAAGTCAATGTAATTTAGCAGGTGCAATATTCAGGAATTGGCCTGAAGCACTAGCAATGTGGTCTGTATATTATATAGCTAGAACTCCAAACTATAAACAACCAATCAACCAAACAGTGCAAAAAGTAATTTCATGCTCATGAAATCACTGGATTAATTTTTCACTGTATTAGTTTTGTAAAGCAAGACAAATATATATTTGCATTTCGTATCTTACAGTGGATCTGCAAAGGTATTGGAGTCCCAATTATCATCTATATAGTGAGAGGAAAAGAAATAGAAAACTCACATTGGTGAAGTTGTTAATAAACTTGCTTCTGTTTTAAAGATTCTAATAGTATACTTCAAGTTAACTGGAAAAGGGACACTTTGAATGGGAAACTCCTCGATTTTCCAGAGAGGAGTTGGGTGACACCATGGAAAAGCCTGGAGGTGGTTTGCTGGGGTTCTTGATATTTTGTGCTCATACCCTGTCTTCAGATTGTTACCTGGTTGAAAGCACTTGCCCTTACATGAGCCACTCTGACTCGCACAAGGACAGTCACCACAGAAAATTCATCAAAGTCATTATGTGATTAAGGCTTTACTCCTGCACACAGCTGTTTATAAGATCAACCTACGGAGTGTATCAGCAAAATAATCATGTAAGAAATGACACAGTGGGTGTCTTTTCCTCTACTACGGCTTAAGGATCTGACCATTTACCAGATCCTACTACTTCTCTCACGTCACTCCTGCATTCCCGCTCTGACATCACATGGATTCCCTCAGTCCCCACACCAGCGTTAAGACTTCACGCCCGGGAGGCAGCCACCAATTCCACTAACGATGCAAGAGACAAAATAAACTCCGGACCGTATTAACAACCACAACTACTCCAGCTAACCAACGTGGGTTAAAAACCTGTTTTGGAGCCTGAAATGTGGAGATCCGACACTGCACGTCTGCAGGCTGGGGGCGAGGATGCCGTGAGGAGCCGGCAGCCGGTGGTCGCAGCGCTGGAACAAAGAGTGCCCCACGGAAAGCTCTCGCCGCTCGCCCCCGCCTCGCAACTCCCGCCCGCGTTATCCCAATGAGCTCCCGGGGCTCCGCGGGGGCGGCCCCGGCTCCACCGGGGAAATGCCCCGGCTCCACCGAGGGCGGGAGCGGCGGCAGGAGCCCTTCCCGAGCCGGGGGCCGGGGCCGTGCCCCTCACGCCCTCNCAGGACACTCCTAGAATCACACCATGTGCCTGTGAGCAGCGTCCAAATGCTTCTTGAACTCAGACTGGTTTGGTGATCACTTCCCCGGGGAGCCTGTTCCAGTGCTGAACCACTCTCTGGGTTAAAAACCTTCCCTGATGTCCAGCCTAAACCTCCCCTGACTCAGCTTCATGTGATGGTAGTGGCAGTTCTGAGGCCCGGCTCCTGAGGCATAATGGCTCAGGGAAACATTAAGCTTGACCTAAGATGTCGTTCAGCACATTGCCTGGAGGCTCAGGGCATGGGTGCAAGGCATCTTCCCAGCAACGTGACCCAGGTAACATTACTCAGGATGTGGGATGACCTTGAAGGTCTGGAAGATTTTCCCATTCAATACATACAACTAGAGTAGATGGAAATGCATCAGGCTGGAAATTAATGGAGTGCTTCCTTATCATGTTGAAAACTGGATTGTACTGGATCACTACTTAGCATTTTCATTTATGTAAAACAAAACATGACTGAACTGTCTTCAACTGTTTAATAAAAACAGAAAATGAAGGATAAAAATAACTAGCCAAAAATTTGTCAAGCACATGGAAATGTATCTAATCTAGATAGACACCTAGATGATTTTGTAAAGACAATGAGTGATAATCCTGCCACATGTATGTCTTCCTATTGTGGCTTTCTCCATTTTACCCAGTCACCCCCATCTGTCTGTGCTGCTTTGGATTTGACCACCAAACTAAATCAGATTAAAGAAAGGCAACAAAAGCTCTCTTTGTAATCAAGTAGGGTGTTAGAAGCAGATTTCAGCTAAATAAACTCAAACTGAGATAAGAATCCATGCAACTAAGTTGTTGCAGAAACATTGCATAGAAAATTGTGTGGTTTATTGATACCTCCCTCTTTTAACCTTTGAATCTATTACTATTGAAGTTGGCTGCCAATTCCCATTGAAATAGACTGATCTGCTCTGTAGCAGAACTGGCACTGCAGCACAGTTGCAGAGAAATAACAGGCCCTACTTCAGGGATACAGTGACATGAGTGAAGAAGGCTCATGTATTCCAAAATGCAAAGTGAATGTCTCCAGTGTAAGTAAAAATCAGTCCTTATGAACACCACATGTACGTGCAATGGATACCATCTCCCTATCCAACACTAACACAGCAGAGATAACATTTGCTACTCCTAACAGTTCTACTGGTTTGACTTGATCTAGGAATGCACCAAGTTTCCTTCATGTCATCCAGTTATTTCTGATACATAAAATCCATCTGGCTCATCAGACCTGTAAGCAAATCCAAGCTGTTATTTTCAGAAAGTCAGGAATTTTATTTACTCTCTCATTGTAAATCAATGTGCTTTCTAGTTATACTGAGACTCTTACATTTTAAGAATCACATGTGGGTTTATGTTTTCTCTTTTCCTTGCCTCTTCCAGAAGTACCTGCAGCTTGTGCAGATTGTTTTTGTCACCTGCTGCCTTTCAAAAAAAAGGAGCCAATACTGAGAATTCACACCTGGATGTTCATCTATAGTTAAAACACATATCCAAAACTTCCTAGTGTACTTGCTGTACACACTGACCAAGCAAACTTTCTTGTCACAGTGACTGTCAGTCCTATTCAATATGACTGAATCAAAACCCATAGTCCTGGCAGCCTAAAAGACAAGCGATCAAGGGTTTGATGAGGCCAGTGGGGGGAAGATTTTAGGTACAAGCTCACAACAGTATATTCCTGAGGAAAGCAATTCTCCAGCAGGAGCAGTCTCTGCTTTTCCAATCCCCCTCTCCAACACATTTTCTAAAACTTGGTAAAAATTCTCATCTGGAGCTGTTTTATGCTGCAGATAGTTACACATATATCTCCAGGAATTACAGGATCTTGATAGCCTTCAGCATAGTGTCATCTTCACATTACATAGTCCTTTCTTCTCACACTTAGCTGGATGGAGAGCACAGCTAGAAAGTCAGAAGATGCAACTGAAAAAAGAAACAGAAATGTGGTGGAGATGGAAATAAAAACTAAAAAAAAAAAAAAAGCAAGTCCATCAGAAAGATGGTCGGTGTTTTTGATCTGAGGACTAGATGTAATTCAGGGCATACCTAGGTCAAGTACCTGCTCTGCATGTGGAACAGACCTGCTTCATATAATGCCTGCTGCCAGCATTAGTACATTTGACCTATTGGACCTCTGCAGTTTAGAGAAGGGTTCTGCTTCCTTGGCCCTAGTCAGTAAAAGAAGTGTGAGATTACCCCATCTCATCTTTCCTTTCTTTTTCCTTGTTAGTAAGTTAAATTATTACTGAGGGCAGGGAAAAGAAGGGAAGAAAAACAGGGAGATGTAATACCCTTATTACACTGAACTAGTCAGACATGATAGAGCTCGCCCATATAAAAATATTGAATGGTTTCATGTGAGATGTTGTCTCCCTAGAAGGTTTGATTTGGTGGTATCCTTGTAAGGCACATTTAATCTTGTGTTTTAATTTATTTACTTAGACAAGTCTACAAGAGGCCATCAGACCACAGGTCAAAATCATCTCTCTGTGGCTAGTTGGTGTCATGAACTGTTTGTAATGCAATCCTACAGCATGTTCCTGAAGTCTCTCAGATTCTCAAGTGGGAGTTACAAATTATACTTTAGTCTGGGCAGCAAAGATCTAACTTCCCAGTGGTTTTATTTGTCACCAGTTCTCAGTAATTTCAAAGGCTAAGACACCTCATCTCTACTTCAGAAACCCTGGGTCCTTGTAGGTCTAATGAAAGCCAGGAATAGTTCCAGGTGACCAGCGGCTCTGGGAATCAGCTCACAAGTAATGCAAATTAGGCACTGGTATCTTCGCGAACTTCAGAAAACTTTCTTGCAGTCACAGTTTAAATTAAAATGGTCAACCAGGTAATTCAGATAAAGGAATTCTTGTGAAGGGCTTCCAAAGGAACAATGGGAGAACATGAGGCCCAAAACCAGCTTGGCAGCAATGGTCCCCATGTACTCTGCCAAGACAAAACATATCATGGGCAACCTAGGCAAAATACACTTTGTACAGAAGCATTATATATGCTCTAAAAGATTCATTAAATCTACCAGACAAGTTCCAAAGTGGAAATAGAACTGTAAGAAGAATGCTGAAGTGTAGTAGAGCTAATTTTCCTTCACGTCTAACAGATTTACACTGCTTATAAAAAAAAAACCCAAACAAACAAGTAGGAATATTTTAAAACTGTTTGAACTCCTCTGGTCTGCAAGAATATGAACATTGAGTTCCAGTGTTTTTTCCAATTAGTAAGAGAGCATTTTACTAGAACTGCTCTATCAGCCCATCCTGTGTTGGGAGCATGGTTAATGTCTGTGGTATTTAACTAGAGCTGGGGCCAATTCTTCTCTGACTAGAACTTCAGTTCTGTTTAAAGGAATTGTCCAGTAGTCTTACTAGAGAGAAATGTGTAACAAAGGGCTCATGAATTTAGATAATTTTGACTGATGTATTGTAGTTTTATTCATACCCACTTATTTCTAAATATATGCTCTTATTTTTGTTTCTAAAAATGCATTCTTAGGCATATGAATATTTTTTGTATGCTGCAAGGTAAAAAAAGAGCTGGAAGTTGGGCCATTGTAACTTGCAGTAACAGCGCTCATGTCACAGATAACTTGAGATTCTATCAGTCTTGGCAATGTTTCCTGGCCCTTCTTTATCTAAGAATGAACTGTTCTTGGATGGTTTCTCTAGGATACTAGCATAAACAAAGCTTCTTTTTCCCTGTCTTCAGTGTCTGGTTCAAGGTCAAATTCAGGCTTGGAGTTGTTTCGGAGTCTGGGATTTTTTCCTCACTTTTGAACAAATGTGTTGCAAAAAATGAAAGAAAAATCTCCTTCTAAATTTCTGGGATTTTTCCTACATCTATTCCTATAACATGTACTATAACACAATAAAGTGTAATAGTGTCATGTCTACACTGAGCAGAATTAACTAGGTAATACAGCTCCCTGTTTGAATAATTCTGAAGGTTTGGAGATTTCTCTAGTATACTAAATAAGGCCAAAATTCAGAGCCACTTTGTTAATAAGTACAAATCTCAGTCATCAGATCAATGAAACAAGATGTTTCTCAAGCTACACAGCAGATGGAAGCAAAAGTCAATGTATACCATGAAAGGACAGCTCAAAGTTCGAGTGCTGATCAATAAAACAAAGAGCTTCCCAAAGGAGACAGCAGATGGAACCAAACACCTTCCCTTGCAAGAGCCAACGTGTTTAAATGACTTAGTACTCGGAGGTCTTGATTGTATCCCAAAAGGCAAATGTTTATCAGTATCTTCTGTGGTCCATAGACTTAAAATGTTCCCAATGCTGAGAAGTAGAAAGAAAATTAAATGTGCTGCTTTTGATTTTCTATAACCAAATGTCCCAACCTGCCTCCTTCCTCTGAAGCAGTGATATGAGCCACCTGCCAGGCTATAATGCAAGATTAGGTTAACAGTTGGGCTTGATAATCTTAGAGGTATTTTCCAACGTTAATGATTCTATGATCAAGGTCAGTACACTACATTTCTTCTCTACATGTGCCCGGAGCGATGTTAGTGACTTGTGTAGAGGGAATGACGATATACTGACAGGGCATTTGTTTGTGTTCCTTTTGAAGGATGGTGAGGATACAATCTTCAGAGACCCAAAACATCATTTCTGTTTTCTCACACCAGATACCAAGGAGCAGATGACACCAGAGGTACATAGATGTATTCAGGGCTCCAGCTTCTCCATCTGAACATCATATAGAGTAGATATATTCAGTTAGTACTCCCTTCAGTTTAAGTTTTATTTCACCAAAATCTACACTGAGGAGAAGCCTGAATAAAGAATTCCACAACAGGATGCTTTTCTTTCTCATGTTACAATAATACATTGTGGCTCCTGCTTCTGTAGTATTGGAGGGCCTGGGGTTATTATGTGAATGAGAAAAACCCATGAGTTCAGTATTTTCTTCCCTTTTCTCCTACTTTGAGTTTGGCACCATTCCTAGAGAGCACTCTGAAAAGTCACTGCCCTGCCAGGAAAGTGAAGATGTGCCCTGGCACAGGTGGAGCAAGTGCAGGGAATCACAGAGTCGCTGAATGGGACAGGTTGGAAGGGACCACAGTGGGTCATCTGGTCCAACCTCCCCGCTCAAGCAGGGTCAGCCCAGAGCACATTGCGCAGGACTGTGTCCAGACAGTTCTTGAGCATCTCCGGTGAGAGATTCCACAGCCTCCCTGGGCAAGCTGTTCCCGCATGCATTCACACGCGTAGGAAAGTTCTTCCTCATATTCAGGTGGAACTTCCTATGCATCAGTGTCTGCCCATTGCCTCTTGTCCCATTGCTCCACACCCCCGCGCAAAGCCTGATCCATCCTCCATCCTCAGCCCGGTAGGGCCCGGCTGGCTCTGACACGGGTCTGACGCAACCCCGAGGTTATTTCTGCCGGAATTTCCGTGGAAACGTGTCCCCCGCGGCCGCCCCCGGCTCAGCCTGCGCGGTGCCCGCGGGCAGCGCTCTCCATCCCGGGCCCGCACCCCCCTCTAGCGCCGGCGGCGGGCACGGACC
>VWZF01000905.1:179932-220660 GCA_013396755.1 Sclerurus mexicanus | reverse complement strand
TGCCAGCACAGGGGACAGTCACTTCCCCCACTTCTCTCTGATCTGATTTCACTTTTAGGTTGTCTCTGGGTTTCACGAGCCTGAAATGCTCCTTGGGATGCGCCAGCACAGCTGTGAGTTTGCTGTGGTACAACTGCCCAGCCCATGGGCCATGTGGGCACCATCCCAGTCCACGTGGGCACTGTCCCAGTCCCTGGGCACTGTCCCAGTCCCTGTATGGGCACTGTCCCAGTCCCTGGGCACTGTCCCAGTCCCTGTAGGCACTGTCCCAGTCCATGTGGGCACTGTCCCAGTCCATGTGGGCACTGTTCCAGTCCCTGTAGGCACTGTCCCAGTCCATGTGGGCACTATCTTAGTCCATGTGGGCACTGTCCCAGTCCATGTAGGCACTGTCCCAGTCTCTGTAGCACTGTCCCAGTCCATGTGGGCACAGTCCCAGTCCCCCACTCACTGCCCATCCCACAATGGGGCTGCACAATGCAACCCCTGCCTTCAGCAAAGCCCTTTCCTCCTGCTGGACTGTATTAGGCAAATCCCAGACTCCGTAGGATAACATGCCAGAACTCGACCCTGCAAGCATTCCCCAGGTTTTCAGGGAAGTCTGGTGGCTTTGTCAGGTTGGGGGCTGAAAGCTGTGGGGTGTGACACCACCTGAGCATCCCAAGTTATGTAATGTTGGCATCACATGGCACAGCCTGTTTTCCTCTCCTGGGTGGAAGCTCTTTGCTCCTTAGCCCCGGGAAAGGTTTCTTTGTGCCACTGCTGCTCTGGGTTGGCAGAGCTCGTGCTCTTCCTGTTGCTGGCCCCTTGGAGGGACGGTCCTGGGAAGAGATGACCTTCATCCCAGCAGGAGGGATGAGTAACAAGCAGTGGCATCATCTTCAAGCAGCTGTGCCACTTGCAAATGCCTCCTTGCCCTTAGCCTTGTGTAATTAAGCAGGAAACGGAGCCAACCACCCTGCACAGCTGTCCCTGTCTGTCCCCGGCTCCTTGGATACTCAGGAACCGAATAAATCAGCCGAGAGTGACCAGACATTGTCCCTCATTTCCATGGTCAGTGCAGTTTGAGAGGGATGGGACAGGGAGTGAAAGAGATTCGTGGAATCACAGATTGCCAGAAGGCAAAGGCTGTTTTTCAGCAATATAAAGGTACCAGAATTCCCAAGGAAAGAGCCGTTCCCCGTGTTTGGTGCTGGAGACGTCCAGCATGGTGAGCTGTAATCCTGGTCAAGTAGAGCTTCTATTCCACTGCTTTTCCTACTCAGTTACGTGGAACTGGACTTCAAAAAACACGGCACAATCCAGCTGATTATAAGGAGAGTAATCCAAGCCTTTTCCTCATGGAATGGCAAGCAAAGAAGACATAGAATCAACTGAATCATAGAATTAACTGGGTTGGAAAAGACCTTTGAGATCATCAAGTCCAACCCATGTTTCATCAAGGCCAGCTCCAGCCTCTTTGGTTTGCTTCCATCACTGGAAATGCAATATTTGTGCATCTGGTACCACCTCAATGCCCACCATGAACCTCACCAGTGACTGGTCATGGGTGAGGACTCCCCAGGTCCTTCAGATCGCAGGAGAGGAAGGGCATTCCTAGGAAATAAGTTTCTCACCTTGAACATAAATGCTCCTGGTGTGATGGCTGGTGCCAAGCCATGCCAGGTTGGCTGTGGATGCCTGAGTGTCCCAGCAGCCCCACCCCTGAGCACCTTCAGCTCCCTCTTACTGCCACCACAGTTTGGGGAAGTCTCTTTGCCTCGTCTCCCCAAGAGAAAAGGCCCCAGGCTGAAAGTCCTGGTGAGGGAAAGCAGAAACAGCCTCTCCAACTGTGTTGTCACCTCCTGCTCCTCTCAGTCCCCTGGGACACTCTCTGCTATCGATGGATCTGAGGAATTTTTCCTGTCAGGTTTTACTCCTTGCACAGGTTGCTCCTCAGGATCTCTTCATTAAGGGTTTCACCTTTACCTTGCCAGAGCTCTCCAACATTTATTCCCCTGTTTGGCCAAATTTGAATGACAGCAGGACAAAGGGGGAAGTGATAAACACCTTCACCTGCACTTCCCTCTCACACCAGTTGCTCCCACTTCCCAAACGCGCTTTTCAGAGCTGTGCAGTGAGGAGTGGCTGGTTTTGCTGCGGAAAAGGAGGGAATTATGAGTTTTTGGACCCTCTGGCCGTTCAGTTTGCCATGCCTGCACAGGGACCTGAGGCTGCAGTCTGTGCTGTGGGATTAGTTTGCTCCCTGTGTCACGCTGGGCTCGGTGACCCGTGAAATTCGGGGTTAAACGTTGTGGTGTCTTTGTCAAGGAGAGCCAGGGGTGGCTGGAGGGATTTGTCACTGATCCCACAGGGACAAGAGGGAGGAGCTGTGCTCCCATCACCCAGCACTGCCTCTGGCACAGATTTTGAAGGTTGCAAAACACCCATGAAGGGTAAGGAGCAGCTTTTGGAGCCAGCCCACCTCGCTTGTCTCTGCCATCCACCTGCCAAGGGGTCCCAGTGGCTTTTCCAGCCACCGTTGCCACTGAAAATGTGTGAGGAGCCCCATCCCATGGACAGAAGGATGGAGGCTCCAGGCTCTGCCATTCCAGAGGAATGCCTGGACCTGCCACTTGGCAATCTGACAGCCAGTGGTTTGGGTCTGGACAGGCCACCTTGGAAGTTTTGCCTCCCTCTCCTCTGTGTAGCTATTTTAAAGGTGAAGAACCCTTTTTCATATGGGTCTTTTGTTGTTACAGGGTTAGACACCCTCATCTGGAGTGTGAGAATCCCAGAATCACCAGGGGTGGCAGAGACCTTCAGGACCGTACAGCACCACCAGGATCACCCCTAATCCATGTCCCCAGGGGCTACATCCAGACACCTCTGGGACACTTCCAGAGACACCTCCCTGGGACGCTTATTCCAAGGCCTGACCTCCTTGCAGTGAAACAAACTTTTCAAACACTCAACCTGAATATTGCCCTGAAAGTTTGCCCATCCTCCAGCAGACACTCCCAAAGACCTGGAAAACTCCAAGGCAAAGCCTGGAGGGCTCCTTGCCCTGCCATGAACACAACCCTCACCTTGCTTTGAAACTGGAGCACAAACGATGCTCTGAGACCCTTCTGAGCTGCCTGAAAATCGATCTTCACCAGCTTAACAATAATGTTAAACTATTTTCAGTTCAACCTGAGTTTCCCATCTTTGCCAGACCCTGAGTGCTGGTTCCCCCCAGGACAACCCTGAGGACACACAGAGCAATTGTTCTGTTTTCAGAGGAGTTGCATTAAGAGTCTGCAACCAAGAGCAGCTTTTGGCTCTTCAGCTCTACAGTTGCTTCATCTATCCCCCCTCAACACCCCAAATATTGGTTCTATTTCAGCCTAATTGTGTTTTTCTTTACAAGCCCAACCCCATCGGAAGTTTCCTGCCCATATTTGGGGGGAGTAACAAAGGACAAATATGAAATTTGCCCCCCCCCGCTTTTAAGTTGTTAAACTTCAACAATAATAAAGGTATTATGTGGAGTCATCTCAAAAATATATCCCATATATCATTCTGAGATAAAGATCTTTGTCTGAGACTTTGTCTGAGGAGGATAATGTTTCACTCCTGGCGCCTCTGAGTCTACTCTTTCTAACATAACACATATTTGTTATACACTTACTAAACCTGGCTGGGTACAATGCCCAAAAATCAGTTTGCACTGGGGTTTTTTTTGCCAATTAACAAAGCTCATCAGCTCCTCTACCTGCTGAAGGCTCACCAAGTCACTGGGAATTGTAGGAAAGGTGTGCCGAGGTGGGATCCGTGAGGGTCATGGTGGAGCACAAAGCACGTCACAGTTTGGGGACGCTTTAGAAGCCCCACACGGTCATTTTCTGTGGTGCCAATTAGGGAGGATGAAAATGAGGCTGAGAGGCAGGAGGAGAGTGTGAGAAATCAATCGCTGCTGTTGAGATTCCCCCAAAAACCGTGTAGAGTCCTGCGTCTGTTTTAAAACCCCAACGCCAAAACATTGCCCAGTGTGTTTTGGATAAAACCTGTTCGGGTGTTTTCATTCCCTACTTAGTGTTTTCAGTTCAGTTTTTGAGACATAAACATGCCCGTGTATATACAAATATTAAGGATGTAAAGGATGAAAGCAGAGCAAGAAACCATAGGGCTCTTCAAAGCCTGAAGAAAGGCAGGGGAGTCTCACCAGAGAAATTCTTTCACTCCTCCTCCCTGTCCCCCCACTCCCTGAGCTGTGGCTCTGGTGTAGTTTCCCTCTAATCTTTATCCAGACCCAAGAATCCCAAATACCGAAAGTGTAAAAATTAAAGGAGTTGAGTCAGATCTACTGAAGTTGCACTAAATACCTCTTGCTCATCATTTCTAAATCATTTTATTTGGGGAGTCGTTTCCAGAGTTAAGGGGTTGAATAAACTCAATAAAACCTCTTAATTAAAGAAACCAGACCATGGTGCTTATCTCCTGTGGTACCGGGAGGCACCAGCAGCTTTACCGCTGCAGATTTCGTGGCACAGAACCCTTCCCACACCTCCCACAGGTATGTCCTCCTCTCCCAGGAACGCCGGAGCTCCCGAGCCCCGTTCGCATTGGAAGGATCCTCTGCAGGGCTGTGAGTCGAGCAGAAGGGGGTGGAACAAGCCCAAAAATTTCAGCTGCGTGACAGCGGCAGAAAAAGCCGATCCGGAGTTAAAACTGAGCTCCGGTTTAGTGCCGACTTTAGCCTGGAGTATCGGCCAGCCTCCAAGATGCGCAGCTCCGCAGCCACTAGGGAGCTGCCTGGTGCCGTGTGAGTTCGCCCATCCCTCCTTTAAATCCCAGCTCCGAACCCTGGAGCTCCCAGAGACGGTGTGGATCGGTGTCATCCCAGGGATGCTGTGGCTCCAAACCACTCAAGGATCTGGAGCAGGGTATTTTTCAGGCAGGATGACCCCCCCGACTCCTCCAGACCATAGAACTGGGGGTGTAAATCCCTGCCTGTTCCTCTCTCTGCCCCAAAAAGCAGCTGAGTGATGTCTTGGTGCTGCTTCTTCAAGGCAAATCCACTTCCCTGCTCCTGCAGTTGTCCCCAGGCTTGAGATGTTTCCTTTTATTTAGTATCCCATGGTAAAAAATCCTAAAAATCTGGAAATTCTATTCGGTAGCAGGGAATCCCTTATGTTATTTTACTTTTTGTTTTCATTTCTGCCTCTTTCCACCTGCATTGCCTGTGGTTTGAGTAACAGTGAGACAGGGAAATAGTGACTTAATAGTTTTGAATACATCTCTTATTAAAGGTAAATACCAAGCCAAGTGTCTTCTTCTCTTTCTCTGGGTTCCTTATGTGTTTTTTTTTCTGCTTGACTTTCTTATCGTTGCTCTGTTCCAAAGCCATCCAATGCTTGATTTGTGACTTTCCAGCAAAATGCTGGAAGAAATCCTTGTGGAAAATGAAATATTGTGTGTGTGGGTTGGTTTGCGGGGGCCTGGGGGCAGGATTTTAACAAATGTGGTTCTCTGAAGACCAGGGGAAGGAGAGTGTCCTGCAGGGAAGGCAGGTCGGGGTATATAGAAAGGCAAAGTTTAAGGGCAGACAAATTCTAAAGAAAAGGGGACTGGAACATGGAGCATGGATAGACAGACTAGGGATGGTCTCCTCCCTCCTGGTGGGCTCCTGCTAGGTTGTACCTGCCATGGTTAGCAGGAAAACCCTTCATGGAACGGATCAAAAACTCGGGCATTTCTTTTTTTTTTCCAGAGGAAAAATTGACAGTTTATTTTCCCTTCGCCATCCTGTCCTATGACAACAATCTGGGAGAGCTGGAGTTGCTCATCCTGCAGAAGAGAAGACTTTGGGAAGACCTTGAAGCCCCTTTCAGGGCCTAAATGGGGTTTACAGAAATGAGGGAGAGGGTTGATACCATAGCAAATCCTGTGCTCTGGGCGGACAGTGATGGAGCAGGGACTATTCCTTACAACAGCTCCATCAAGGGGGATGCCCAGTGACTAATGAATGTGGATTTCTAACAAACATGAGCAGAAAGTGTCTCTTCCTGAAAAATCGCCTGTGGAAACCCTTGTTGTCAAACTCTGTGGGGACCAAAGTGGATCTTAAAAAAAAAAAGATTAAGCACATTTTTCAGATTCTTCAGTTGCTGCTGAATATCAGAAACACAGAATATCCTGGGTGGGAAGGGACCCCCAAGGACCATCCAGTGCCACCCCAGCCCTGCCCAGGACACCCCAACAATCCCCCTGTCCCGGTGTCCAAAGGCTCCTGGAGCTCTGGCAGCCTTGGGGCCGTGCCCACTGCCCTGGGCAGCCTGCTCAGTGCCCACCACCCGCTGGGGGAAGAGCCTTTTGCTGAGATGCCCCCTGACCTGCCCTGGCACAGCCCCAGCCCTTCCTGGGTGCTGTCCCTGCTCACACGGGTCAGAGATGGAGCTGCCCCTCGAGGGGATGTTGAATGCAGTGAGATATTTAAATCATATTAATATGAACGAAAAACCAGCCCAATCAGCTTGACTTGTGTGTTCTGGCTGAAGGAAGATTCCAGCTCCATGAGAAATGGTGTCTCTGTGGGGTGTTTGCAGCCACGTAGAACAGGGCAGCCAGTGCTCCGAGCACTCTGAAGAACAGACTTTGGGTTTCTGGAGTGCACAGGTGCATCAGAATCACGGAATCNCACAGAAACACCCCCAGCCCCACAAGCTGCTCCTCACGGGACGTGTTCTCCAGCCCCTTCCCCAGCTTAGATGCCACCTTTGGACACGTTAAAACTAAGCCTACGCTTAGTGATATCTTAGGGCTGGATTAACCACATAATCCACCAAAATCCTGTGCTTATTCCAGGATAACCCTGAGAACACCCACAGGAGCTTCTATGCAGCTCCTATTTGCACAGGGCTGCTGCTTCCCCCAGTCCCCTGGGTGTCCTGCAGGTGCTGCGGTGACACTTTGGAGGAGCAGCTGGGACACAGCCAGGCTGGTCACATCCTCTGGTGCCACTTGGGGGGATTCCAGCCGAGGAACTGGCTGGGAAGGCTTTGCTTTAAGGCTGTTATTCAGCACTTCTGGACGTGCTGTCCCCCACGTCACCGCCAGCCCTGTGAGTCACCAGCTCACGAGGGAAACAACTTTGTTTTCTTGTGGCTCTCAGCTGAGCATCCAGAGTAAGCACTTTCTTTAGGTCCACCTGGCCCCATCTCAGCTTTATTTAAAGTTTTCCCAGCAGCTTGTTAAAATAACACTTGTGTTTTCTTGTTTCATGTTTGCGTAGATGATGGGGAAACTTTCTGTGTGTGACTTCTGAGAAGAACAACACCTTGGAGAACCGTGGCAGTGGTTTCTTACCTTAAATAAATTTCCAGACCGCAGTGAAAGTGTATTAAATAAAAAACAAAATGTTTGGGTTATTTTGTCCGTAGCGATGTTCATGGAATCATGGAATGATTTGTGTTGGAAAAGACATGAAAGATAATCCAGTGCCACCACTTGCCATGGGCAGGGACACCTTCTACTAACCCAGGTTACTCCAACCTGGCCTTGGACACTCCCAGGGATGGGGCAGCCACAGTTTCTCTGCCCAGCCTGTGCCGGGGCCTGCCCACCCTCACAGGGAAGGATTTCTCCTGAATATCCAATCTAAGATGCTCACGGATTGTGCAGAAGAAGGAGATAAAAATCATCTGTATATGAAAATCATTGGTGTGTGTTTAACCCTGATTCAAGTCCATGTAATTGTGAGTTTCAGTGTTGTCCTGAATCAAGGTGGCTTTTAAGTGAATATTTGAACTCTTCCTAACCTGAAACCTGAATTCATGATCCCTCTGCAGTAAAATCAGTAAGGACAGCACTCTTCTTGCTGGACTGTTATCTGTAACTCTTAACACTATTTCCAACACTGTAAAATAAACACAGACAATCTGCCCTTGGAGTTCAGTCTCAGATTTCAAAAATAGTTTGGTGGCAAAACAGCTTTTTCCTTTGTGTTTTTCTTTTTGAATGCAATAGTAAATGCTTGAGAACTGGGACAAAAGTGAGTCCTTGCACCATCCCGTCCATCACCACTTCTTTCAGAGTTACAGAGACAGAAAAGATTAGAGTTTAAAAATATTGCTGCTCTGTCACTCAGCTTGTTTTTGTTGGCCTGAGGAGCCTCCAGCTGCTGGAGTCTGGGGCCGTTTCACAGGCACCTCCTGAGGTATTTTATTTAAACAAGCTTTTCGGTAGTTCAGCACCAGGACCCTTCTTAAATGACGAGGCATCTCCGAGAAGTGGCAGCATCCTGAGGATGTGGTGGGCAGCACCTGCAGGAAGGGTTAAAGCACCACCTCGTCCACCAGCAAACGTCCCCGGGGGTGCGCCTTGGCTCGTGCTGCTTGCTGGGCTTCCTGGATTTGGCTGTTTCATGCAGAAGATTTATGGGCAGCAGCGATGGGTTCTGTGTGTTGCTGGATTTCCTGGAAGCCTGTGGGGTAACAAAGGGTCTTAACGAGGATGGAGGGGGCAGCTGAGGACAAGGGAAAGAGCTGGAAGGCAGGATGTGGCTGGAAGTAGATGGAGACCGAGAACAGCAGTCAGCCAAATGGGGGTCTGCCCATCCAAGGTTGGGCTTGGGAATAGGGCTGGAGCCACACCAGGAGTCAGGAACAGCACTGGACTCAGGAAACATCACTGGGCTCGTGAGCCCTGAGAGCACCTGCAGGGAAGGTGCAGGCTGGGTCGTGGCTGCATCCACGGGTGGGTGGTGGCCAGCGTTCCAAGGGTTTTGTGGCCTCCTGGAGACCTGCTGTGGCTTGGTGACCAGTGACAGCTCCTTTGCCTGGCTGCTGCTCAGCACGGACTGCCAACAGCAAGCCAGTGTCCCAGGTTAACATCCCTGGTAAATGTCACACTGTGCAAATACTGCCATGAAATGACACATGATGATCTGAACAATGGATAACTTACTAGGATTTCCCCCTATCCTTAGTAAAAGCAGACTTATTGAGGAGTACAGTGCTGCAGTTTGGAAAAGCCTGTCCTCACTTACATGGATAAAATCAGAACGGTGCTGGAGGCAGAGAAAACTAAACATTGCTTGGCTGGGGAACAATTGTGATTGGAGATGGTCTTGGATTGTATTTGTGGATCACAGAACCATGGAATGGTTTGGGTTGGAAAGGACCTTAAAGATCATCTCATTCCACCCCCTGCCATGGGCAGGGACACCTTCCACCAGCCCAGGGTGCTCCAAGCCCCATCCAACCTGGCCTTGGACACTTCCAGGGATCCAGGGGCAGCCACAGCTTCTCTGCCCAACGTGTGCCAGGACCTGCCCACCCTCCCAGGGAAGATCATCAAGTCCAACTCTAGCCCTGCACAGGACACTCCCAAAAGTCATACCAGGACCCTGAGAGGGTTGTCCAAATACTTGTTGAACTTTGGTCCAAGTGAGGCTGTCTGTGATGGTGCTTAGGCCACAGAGGAAACCCTTCCAAGCTGACAGTGATGGCTCCTGATGTTAAACGTGCCCAGAAGTGTTTGGCCAAGCTGGAGCCCTGCGCCAAGAGCTGGGAAGCCGATTTTTGGCAGTGAGACAGCAAAAGCCTTAAATGACTTTGGCTGTCTTACCTCTCTGCAGTTGGGCCTAAGAGAGTTCACTCTTCACACCTGGCAGCTGAGATAATTATCCCATCTCCTGCAAAAACAAAATAGCTGCATTGTTTGACTTGTGAAGAGCAGCAACAAAGTGCAGTTGCTGAGCTGAGAGAGCGTGAGTGCCGAGGCGAAGGCTTTGATGTGGCAGAGGATGGTGGCCCAGACAGCAAACGTTGCACTCCCTCCACTCAGTGCTGCTGGAGAGACTCGAAAAATGCCTTTCTGAAATGCAAACCTGCAATTAAATGCGCTCAGGTTCATTGTTGCCTGGTCCAGCTGGAAGTCAAAATGCAAAACGGGGTTGCACGTTGTCACCAAATGGAGGGATTGAACAGCAGGACTTCTGAGGCTGCAGGAGATCAAATGCATAACAGGTGTGTTCGACAGACAACTTGGGATTCAGGCACGGAGAAAACAACAATGAAAACGAAGCTCTTTGTTCTCACCCTTCTCCTCTGCCACCACTGGGGTGCCACAAGAAGAGAAGAGAGGCTCTGCCACCCTTTGCACGGATGGTTTGATGTTGGTGTGGCAGCTCCTGAAGCAGAATGCAGCATTTGCTGTGCTGAGCTCTCTGCAGACCTGGGCAGATCCTTCCCCAGGAGATTTACAGTCTCTGCATTGTAGGAAGAAAAGCCACACCTCTTAATTAAAATTCTCTTTTTATTCTCAAAAACTGGCTGTAGTTCAGTGGGCGCAAACCCTGCATGGGGGTTCCTCTTCATTACTTAAATTCGGTGGTAAAATCATGAATCAAGGGTTCCTGGTTCTAAGCCAGGCTCTAAAAAGGTCTGTCTACTTAGGAGTTTTACCTCAACATCTCTCAGTCACTTTGTAAAGTGTTCTTTCAGTTTCACTGGTGTCTTCTCTGAATATTCAACCTCCAGCACAGAACAAAGTCTAAGGGAGCAAATAAAGAGTTCAGTCCATGGTCCAGAATCCAACCCTCGGCTATCACTAAGTGTAGGCTTAGTTTTAGCGTGTCCAAAGGATGGCAACTAAGATGGGGAAGGGTCTGGAGAACACGTCCTGTGGGGGAGCTGGGGGTGTCTCTGTGGAGAAGAGGAGGCTCAGGGGGGACCTCATTGCTCTGCACAACTCCCTGACAGGAGGGGGCAGGGAGGGGGGTCGGGCTCTTCTGCCATGGCCCGAGGGACAGGGGGACAGGAGATGGCCTCAAACTGCACCAGGGCAGGGACAGAGCAGAGATTAGAGACAATTTTTCCCTGCAGGAGTGGCCAGGTCTTGGAATGAGTGTCCCAGGGAGGTGGTGGAGTCACTGTCCATGGAAGTGTCCCAGAGGGGTCTGGATGTGGCCCCTTGGGGACATGGATTAGGGATGACTGTGGTGGTGCTGGTGGTGGCACTGGATGATCCTGAAGGTCCCTGCCAGCCTTGGTGATCCTGGGATCTTGTAACACGGCAAAGCCACAACAGCTTTTTTGTTTGCCAAAAGCCCTCTGGCACTTGGGTGAACTTTACAGTGACAGCAAACTGGGTGGGAAGTGCCAACATTCATCTCAAGATTCATGTGTTTTCCACAGTCTTCCACTTGACCCGTGGCCCTGAGCCTTCAGCCTCTTGGCTGTGGCTGCCCCTGGATCCCTGGAAGTGTCCCAGGCCAGGTTGGACGGGGCTTGGAGCAGCCTGGGCTGGTGGAAGGTGTCCCTGCCCATGGCAGGAGTTGAACCAGGTTGTCTTTAAGGTCCCTTCCAACCCAAACCATTCCAGGATTCTATGATTTGGGTTGGAAATGCCCTCTAAGATCACCAAGTCCAGCCGTTCCCCCAGCTCTGCCAAGGCCACCATTAAACCATCCCCCAAATGCCACATCTACACATCTTTTAAATCCCTCCTGGAATGGTGATTCAACAACTTCCTTGGGCAGCCTCTTCCAATATTCAACAGCCCTTTCTGGGAAGAAATTTCCCCCAATATTCAATTTACAACTCCCTGGTTTTGAGGCTCAGGTTTCCTCAAGTAACGGGAACATCTCCAAGGGCCTGTCAGTGCCACCTGGAGTGGACGAAAGAGGAGGCAAGTGGCAGGAAAGGAGCAAGAGCTAAAGCCAAAGTGGCTGCCAGCAGAGAGAGCAGTGAAGATAAAGCAGTCAAACCACAGAATCCACAGTGAAGAGCTGCCGAGCCTCCCCCAGAACAACCACAAAACACAGAGGCTGTAACCACAGCAGGCAGATGATACGACCAACACTCAACAGCAGGATCTGCAGAGAGTAGCTCCAGCACGGGCACACCATTTCGGGGGCGTTCAGGGACATCCCCTCGGAGCCACCACAGGGGATGGGGAGTTTGCTTTCTCCCGGCTTCTCTGAAGCAGAGAGTTTTGGGCCATGGTGGGGATGGGAGGGGGTGAACCTGCAGTGTTGGGGCACCCTTGTGCCATAGAATGTCCCCTGAAAGGTGACATGGGGGAACACGTGTGCCTCAGGTCCCCAGAGGGTCCGAAATGAGGACTTAGAGGTGCAGGTCTGCTCTGAGATGATTCCCCCCAATGTTTTCTGGTCCCTGTTGGAGACTCCACATGAGTGGGGCATGGGTGGATCTCTCATGAGAAGAGGAGGCTCAGGGGGGACCTCATTGCTCTGCACAACTCCCTGACAGGAGGGGGCAGGGAGGGGGGTCGGGCTCTTCTGCCATGGCCCGAGGGACAGGGGGACAGGAGATGGCCTCAAACTGCACCAGGGCAGGGGCAGAGCAGAGATTAGAGACAATTTTTCCCTGCAGGAGTGGCCAGGCCTTGGAATGAGTGTCCCAGGGAGGTGGTGGAGTCACTGTCTCTGGGAGTGTCCCAGAGATGTCTGGATGTGGCTCTTGAGGATGTGGATTAAGATGGGATTGTGATGGTGCTGGTGGTGGTGGCACTGGATGGTCCTGAAGGTCTCTGCCAGCTCTGATGATTCCAGGATTCTCTGGACGGGTTCCACTCATACTTAATGCTCAGGCTCATGAGCTCAGCCCAGTGACCACCCCATCCCACCCTCCACCTTTTCTCTTGCTGTGTCCTTGGCCAAGACCAGTTTGACATCACACAATTCCCCTCCCAGCTCCAGCCCTGGCCCCTCCAGCCTCTCCCTGCGCTGGTCTGTGCTGCATTCTCTGCCTGCACAGCCCCGTGCAAACTGATTCCTCAGGAACACGAGGCTTGTTGTGCTCTCTGTAAGCATTTTAACTGGTAATGGGAAGCTTTTCATGGCCTTCAAAGCACTGGCCTAAGCCTTCCAGCTGCAGCTCTCATGTGGTTTCTATTAGGACACGATGATATTGCAAGTTGGAATACAAGGCTTTCTCTGGCAATAAAAAGACAGAGTTTCCACCTATTTGAACTCACTGCATCTTCTTACAGATCATCACTGCTCGTAAGGGATTTCTGGAACTCTTGTTAAAGGGATTTGGGCCTCTAATAATCTTTTCTTAACTCAAGTAGATCAATTTCTGAAGTTAAAAGAAAACATCACTCATTTTGCTCTTGTGATACCAGAAGGTTTTGCTTTCAGTGCACCATCTATTTTCATCCATATCAAAGCAAAAAGCAGGATCCCTAAACATCCTACAGGGACAAAGCTGAGAAACAGTTGTTGTCAAATAATTCAATCCACCAGTTTGGAAACCACGGCAAAGTCTGAGCAGCTACAATGTCAGGAGAACCTGAGAGGTACTTACATGTGTGATGGAGAGAATATTGAGCAATTCAAACCATCTTTATTCCAAACCCACCATGCATCCTATCACAAATCAATAATGAATGTTTCCCCTCTCTGCTGCTCCTTTGCCTGAGTTTCTGTGTCCAGCTGCCAAAAGTTTTTTAGGAGGATGAGAGATGCTTTGTAAGTTAAGAACTATTAATGAGAACTGGAAATGGGGTAGAACAAAAATATGTCCTTGGATGCTTTGAAGAGAAAGTCGTCATGGTGGGAGATCCAAATTAAAACCAAACCTCCCTTGGGGCTGCACGGATCTGAACGGGGTGGGGGAGAAACTTGGAGACCTCCACGTGGGAAGCTGTGCTGGCCGTTCTGCACCTTCCCCCTCCTTTCTCCCATGGCCCATTTGCTCCACAATAAATATGGGACTATTCCTGGGGCTGGACAGCACAGAAGACATCGATTCATAAATGCAGTTTAAGCTCTCAATGGGTTCAGGAGCTTGGGATCCTTTTCACGAGGATAATCCTCTTCCAAAGGGGCGTTTATCTCTGTATGTGGGTGAATCCCGGGCACTGAGAAAAGGCATTTCATGAATCAGTTCTATGTTTCTCCTCTGTGACCATAAATTCCAAGAAGCTGGATGCCATTCCTCAAAGTCTTTTTGGAACTTTTGCCTATGGAGTAAATGCCAGAGCAGTGAGTTTAAAAACACGGAACTGCAGAGGAAGTGCTCTCTATGTGTTTGAAATGGATAATGGGAACGGAGCACCTTCCCTGTGGAGACAGGCTGAGGGAGCTGGCACTGTCCAGAGGGTTGTGTGGAGACCTCACAGCTCCTTCCAGTGTCCAAAGGGGCTCCAGGAGAGCTGGAGAGAGGCTGTTCATGAGGAAATGCAGTGACAGGAAAAGGGGAATGGGTTCAAACTGACACAGAGTGGGTTTAGATTGGATATTCGGAAAGAATCCTCCCTAAGAGGGTTGGCAGGCCCTGGCACAGGTTGGACAGAGAAGCTGTGGCTGCCCCTGGATCCCTGGAAGTGTCCAAGGCCAGGTTGGACGGGGCTTGGAGCCACCTGGGCTGGTGGAAGGTGTCCCTGCCCATGGCAGGGGGGGCACTGGATGGGCTTTAAGGTCCTTTCCAACCCAAACCATTATGGGTTTGTATCATTCTAACTCTGCCCTCCTCCACCTTAAGGCCATTCCCTCTTGTCCTGTCCCTCCATCCCTTGTCCCAAGTCCCTCTCCAGCTCTCCTGGAGCCCCTTTAGGCACTCAAAGGGTTTCTCAGGTCTCCCTGGAGCCTTCTCTTCCCCAGGTGAACACTCCAACTTTCCCAGCCTGGCTCCAGAGCAGGGGGGCTCCAGCCCTGGGAACAACCCAGTGTCAGCCCAGGCTCACTGGAGTCTCACTCTGCTTGTGAATTGTGCCTATTGTCACCCAGAAGAATTGAACCATCTGTACAAATAGATACATCTACATAAATAAAATTAATTGGTTGCCCTCTTCTTTGTTCTAAAACACTTGTAGTCACAGCCTTTCAGTTCAATACAGCACATCCAGCTCATTATCATCACTGCCCGTTTCAGCATTAACAAGCTGGGCCTTGGGTGAAAAGTACAAAACCAGTCACTAAAGGACTTAAAATTCATAAGCTTCAAAAAAAAATTGTCTCTCTCGTTTTAACACTGGATCTGCTTCTGGTGTGTTGGGCAGACACAGCAGTGTCTGGAGACAGCGGGTGCTGTGCTTCTCCCAGCCCTTCGGGGCAGCAGGAGGGTGGCAGTGCATAAAGCACTTGGCATTGAGTCCCAGACCCCCAGTGTGCACTTTGGGGCTTCCCTTGGAATTCTCCCGGGGCTGGTGCTCGGGACAAACATCCCCACTGCTCATGTGGCCCAAAGCTGCCTGCAGGACTCACCCAGGGGTCAGCATCTCCTGACCCACCAGGAATTTGGGCACATTTGGTGCACACCTGAGGCACAGCTTCCAGCTTTGTTTCCTCTGAAAGGACTCCAGTTTGCACGTGTTAAAGCAGCCTCATGGAGCAAAGCAAGGAGGGGGTGACTGAGAAATCTGCTTAAAAACACATTTCTGCCCTGAACCAAAAAGCTGATGGGTGTACCTGGGTGGGGGAGGTCAGGCTCTGCTCCCAGGGAACAGGGACAGGAGCAGAGGGAACGGGCTCAGGCTGGGCCAGGGCAGGGGCAGGGGGGACATGGGGAGGAATTCCTGCCTGGAAAGGGTGGTCAGGCCTTGGCAGGGGCTGCCCAGGGAGGGTTGGAGTGCCCAGCCCTGGAGGTGCCCAAGGCAGGACTGGCCGTGGCACTGAGTGCTCTGGGCTGGGGGACAAGGTGGGCATCGGGCACAGGGTGGGCTCCGTGGGCTGGCAGGGCTTTTCCAGCCCCAGGGATCCTGGGATTCTGTGAACTATTTCTACAGCATGTTTTTTTGCTAATCATGGTGCTCCCAGGTGCCAGGTTTTATTCCATTTTGTAGCAGTGTGGGGTGACAGAAGCCTCAGGCCACACCTAGACTGAACCTCTTCAAAAACAAATAAATTAAAAAAAGAGAATAGAATCAACATTGCCCAGAAAAGGTGACCCTGGGAAAAGCTGAGAGCCGTATTTCAGCTGTGTTCTAGTTCTCATGAAATGTTTGCCTTATCAGGGTCTTGTGTCCTTTTTCTGAGGACACACCAGTCTGCAAATGTCACAAATTCTGATTGTTACTGTTTTGACAGACAACTGACTCTCCTTTGAAGACAGGCTGGCAGAGCTGGGGCTGTTCAGCCTGGAGAAGAGAAAGCTCTGGGGAGACCTCAGAGCACCTTCCAGGACATAAAGGGGGTTATAAAAGGGAGGGAGAGGGACTTGGGACAAGGGCTGGAGTGATGGGACAAAGGGGAATGGCCTTAAACTGAAGGAGGGCAGGGATAGATGGGATATTAGGAAGGAATTGCTGGCTGGGAGGGTGGGCAGGCCCTGGCACAGGTTGGGCAGAGAAGCTGTGGCTGCCCCTGGATCCCTGGGAGTGTGCAAGGCCAGGTTGGACAGGGCTTGGAGCAACCTGGGCTGGTGGAAGGTGTCCCTGCCCATGGCAGGGGGCGGGATGGGATGATCTTTAACTTCCCTTCCAGCCCAAAGCCTTCTATGATTCTGTGATTCCTTTATGCACTTACAAGCTCTTTAGGCTCATCTATACAATCAAAACTGTTCTTTAAACATACCCTCAGTATGTCAAATCAATGGATCTCTTCCCATGGAGCTGCTGCTCCCACTGCAGTTCAGAACTTCCCTGCTGGAGCTCAGCAGAGAACTGACACTCCTGCTAATTTCAGTGGGGTGAGATAAAGAAGCACAAGGAGCCTCTGGCTCTGTGGGAAGTGCTGCAGAAAGAAATACGGAGCAGAGAAACAGGTTGGTGTGGTTGACTGGAGCTTTTCCAGGGTTTCTGACTGACTGGTTGGTAATTCCAGGGCGAATTCCTGCCACAGCAGTGGGGTCCTGCTGTGTTTAACCCCGCTCGGGCACTGTCTGTTCTCGCCACTCTCTTTTACCACCTGGTTCTTCATCCCTGTTCCCCCTTTACCTGTCAGGGGAACACAGTCAAAAACCTGAGCCAGCACAACTCCAGGGTGTTCATTTATTAACAGGATGAACAACCCTTTTCTCATGGCTTTGATGTTGCCTTCAGGCAACTCCATCACCCAGATTTCTTCCAGTGGGATGATTTAATTTGCACCTCCCTCAGCACAGTTCCTCCATCCCATGGAAAGGCAGGTGGAGACTGTGAAGGTGATGTTTATGTCCCAACTTTCTTGTCATCAGTGAGGAAGAAACCATCACCTTAATGACACCATCAGTATGTCTGGTTTTCATCTGTCCTTCACTGTTAATAAAAAACTGATGAATTCTGCTGGTGGAATTGCCCAACCTGGCCTTGGACACTTCCAGGGATGTGCCAGGGATGTGTCCAACCTGTGCCAGGGCCTTCCCATCCTCACAGGGAAGGATTTTTTCCTAGTATCTCACCTTCTCTGTAGTCAAGTGTCCATCAAGAGAGGAATTTCTTCCTCCCTTCTGCCGTTCAGTGCCTACTAGAGCCAGGCCAAATGTTCTTCCATGCCCATCTCCCATGGGGAAAGTCCTCCAAATTGTTTCCAGCCCTGGTCCATCTCATCATTCACAAACAAATGATCAGAGAAAATCTTGGCTTCACTTCTGTAAGTTAAACCCCCAAGGTTTGTAGTATCTCTGCATATCAATGGTGAGGCCTGACCATGATAAAAATCTTTGTTTTCCTTGATTTCTCTCTTTATTTTTTTCCCATTTTACCTCTCCATGAGCGTGTTTGGATGTTGTGGTCATTGCTAATGCAGGCAGTGATTGTGAAATAATGAGGAGCCAAAATAGCGTGACTATATTTAAAGTGCTAAAGAATATTTTAGTAATAAGAAAAAGAAAGAAAAGCAGGCTCAGAAGAATCATCAGAAATATTGATGGTGCCATTAAGGTGATGGTTTCCTCCTCACTGATGACAAGAAATTTGGATATAAACATCACCTCCACAGTCTCCATCTGCCTTTCCATGGGATGGAGGAACTGTGCTGAGGGAGGTGCAAATTAAATCATCCCACTGGAAGAAATCTGGGTGATGGAGTTGCCTGAAGGAAACATCCAAACCATTAGAAAAGTGTCGTTAATTGTTCATGCTGTTATTAAATTAATATCCTGGAGTTGTATTGGGTCAGGCAACTTAGTCTAGTGGAAGATTCCCTGCCCATGGCAGGAGGTGGAATGAGATGATCTTTAAGGTCCCTTCCAAGCCTAATCATTCCATGATTCCAGGAGGACAGGCTGGGTGAGGATGTGTCTACACTGACACCCGGGGCTGTGTGGTCTCAGTTTGCAGCGGGATTTGGAAGAGGACGGGTTTGTTTTCACTGATGGTGAGCGTGAGCAGGAACAGCTGCTGACTGCTTGAAACATTCTTGAGATCTTCAAGTCAACACAAGTTGGCTTTGAGAGTTCTGAGCTCTGCCTTCAAGTGTAAAATTACCCCTCAGCTGCAGGAATCTGACCAGCCCTGCCAGTAAGTGAAGTTCAGTGGAGGTGACTCACGGGATCACTTCACAGTCTGCCTCGTTCCTGAAAAGGTGGTTTCTCCTCCTTCTCCCCACCCAGGCTGGCCCAAGAGCCGGAGTTTTACAGCTGCTGCTCCTCAGAGCTGCTGCTCCCTGAGTTACTGCCTGAGGGGGTGCCCAGCCCTGGACTGGGGGGAAAGTCTCTGACTGAAGAGAAACATGAAACACTCATGGAATCACAGAATTCCAGGATGGTTTGGGTTGGAAGGGACCTTAAAACCCATCCAGTCCCACCTCTGCCATGTCAGGGACACCTTCCACCAGCTCAGGTTGCTCCAAGCCCTGTCCAACCTGGCCTTGGACACTTCCAGGGATCCAGGAGCAGCCACAGCTTCTCTGCCAACCCTGTGCCAGCCCCTGCCCACCCTCCCAGACAGGAATTCCTTCTCAATATCCCATCCAACCCTTCCCTCCCTCATCTTAAGGCCATTCCCACTTATTCTGTCACTACACAACCCCCCTGCTCCCCAGGGCACATTTGGCTCTCCTGTTGCACCTCGTTATTTGGGATTTTTCAATTAGTTACTTGTGGTATTTCCCATTTGTGAGTAATTTTTTATGATTTTTACTGGTTTTGTTACTCGTGATGTAAAGTGATTGCAAATGAGAGAGAAGAGGTGAAAACCAGGATGGGCTTTGTAATCTCAGTGTTTCCCAGGAATAATTAGTCAGCTTCCTTTTGGGGTTTTTTTTATAGGTGTCAGGAAAGAAAGTGAAATTGTTCTAAAATAAGAAGCCACAATGATGAAATAAGAGGTTGCAATGATAAAATCCTTGACTAAGAAGGGGGAAAGATGTTTGAATGCTTAATGGAGCACATGGGGGAAGATGTAAGAGGTGTCTCTTGGGTTTTGAGGGATGGAGGTACCTGTTTGGAGAAACATCATCTCGTGGCAGGAATGTCCTGGCTTTCATGGAGCTTTCCGTGGGAAAAGACCTTCCAGAGCCAAGGGATACACCAGGATTGCCATGGTGGTTGGTCCTGGTGGCTCTTCTTTGTTTTTACAATTTGTCTCCCCTTTCTTCCCTCCATCCCCCAAGTCCCCATCCTCCTTCCACCCCAAACCCACTTGGTCTGTACCTATCACAGAGACTTTCTCCAGCAGAAAGGAGATTCCAGGATGAGGAGCTCTGGAATTCCTCCCCTGCAAACAAGAAATCTGGAAACAAGGGCAGTCAAATGCCAGTGGTGTCCTTTGCCCGGCTCCAAGATCGTGCAAGGAGGTCCTTCTCCATCCTGAGCAATTTCCTGCCTTGGCCTCTCCACTGGACATCCCTGCCCAAAGCAAAGCTCTTGGAATTCGTGGGAAGTCTTCCTTACTCCTTCAGTGCCAGAGCATGAGCCCTGAAAATGGGGCTCCCACAATTTTTGGGGACCCTCTTCACCACCAAGCTGATGGTTCCTGGTCCTTGGGGACCCTTTTTACTCCAAATTTGGGCATCCTGTGTGTTTTTGGAGACTCTTTACATCCCAAATGTAGGGGTCCAAAGTGTTTGGGGATCTTTTTCACCCCTCAGTTTGGAAGTTTGGATGTTTTTGTGGACCCCCAATTTTTGGGTCCAAGGAGGGTCTTTGGAGACCATTTTTCACCCTAAGTTGGGGGTCCCAGGTGTTTTTAAGACTCTTTTCACCCCTAATTTGGGGATCCTAGATCTTTTTTGGGGACCATTTCCACCCATAATTTGGGGGGTTGAGGGACCCTTTTCACCCCCATTTTGAGGGTCACAGTATTTTGAGAATGCTTTTCACCCCAAATTTGGTGCTCCCTGGTCCTTGGGGACCCTTTTCAACCCAGTTTGGGGGTCCCAGATATTTTTGGAGACCCTTGGCACCCCCAATTTGGGGGTCTCAGGAGTTTTTGGGGATGTTTTTCACTCCCAATTTGGGGGTTCAAGATGTTTCTGGGAACCCTTTTCACCTCTAATTTGTCATCCCAGTGGGATTTGAAGGACACTTTTCATCGCCAGTTTGGGGATCTGAATATTTTGGGGTCCCTTTTCACCCCCAGTTTGGTGGTCTCTGGTCACTGGGGACCCTTTCACCCCACATTCAGGGGTCCTGGGTGCTTTTGGAGACCTTTTGCATCCTCAGTTTTGGGGTCCCAGGAGTTTTTGTGGACCCTTTTTCACCTCTAATTTGGAAGTCCAAGATGTTTTCGGGGACCCTTTTCACCCCTACTTTGTGTGTCCCAGGGGAGTTTGGGGGACTCTTTTCACCCAAATCCCTTTGGGATTTTAAGATTACCAAACACACTGTTTCGACACAGCAAAGATTTTCAACATTTCCTGCCCAGAGGGCTCAAGTTCACAATTCCCATGGGGACTTTTTTCTTGGGAGAAGCAGCAATGCATTATCTTGGAGCTGGGAAACAACACTTAGCCATTGCTGTATCCCTTCAAATATTTAATTAATGTGCAGTCGCACTTTTCTTGCCAATATTCAAAGGCAGGGCCAGGAGTTGTACTTGGATGATCCTTGTGGGTCCCTTCCAGCTCAGGATATTCCATGATTCCATAGAATCTGTGCAAGATTTTCACGAAATTAGTTATAAACCTGGATTTAACTGCACCTTCCGAGTCTTTCCATTCATTTCTCTTCTATTGCAAATGAGTGCTAGAGCTGCTCGGAAGGTTTTCCCACCTTTCCAGCCGTAGGAATTCTGTCACACCTTCCCACTGGACAGCTTTGTCACCTGTCTGGTTTGTTTGGGACTTCTTTGAACTCACAACAACAATTATTCCATTTGTTTGTACCACTTGAAAGGAAAATGTTGTTATTCACAGAATCATGGAATATCCTGAGCTGGAATGGACCCCAAGAATCATCCAGTGCCACTCCTGGCCCTGCCTGGGACACCCCAACAATCCCACCCTGTGCAGGTTCCCTGCTCTCCCCCATGTCCTGGCAGCCCCCAAATCCTTGGAGCTGAACACCAGTGGGGCAGCACCAGGTGAGCTCCAGTTACACATCCCACCTTCAGCTGGAGCACAGGGAATAATCCTTCTGTTAATCTCCTTATGTGCAGCCTTTGCCTTTTGGAAAACAATTGCTAATTTTTTTCACTGACTACTGACTTACATATGGAAAGGTCACAATAAATTTTTTGTATTAATATAGAGAATATTTGTAGAAGCAAAATTTATTTGATTTCTTTTTAAATATAATTTAGTAGTTATCAAATAGATTATTTTCGATGTAAAGTCTTGAAGGCAGGATTATACCACAAGGCCACAACTTGTGCAGCGAGAGGGATTATCAGCCTATTGGTCAATTAATGACACTAAATGAACACCCCCTTTTAAACCTGTATTTATCTTCTAATAGATATATCGATTCAAAGCAGCCCAAACCATTCCTTCTTCATTTTTCCCTTCTCCCATGTTCCTAAATAATCATTAAAACACATTGTGGTTTAACATGCCTATAAATCATGCCACAGGCAAGATCTCTTCCTCCACGTTGCTTGGGATGTGATTCCACCCTGGTGAAGCTTGGGAGACCTTGTATCCATGCCAGCCTTCTTATGAAAATCCTCACCTTTGTACCTCCCTCCGTGCTTAGGTGCCTCCCTGAGGTGAGGTGGAATGAATGCTCTTATCTTCCCTTTCCTGCCAAATCCCAAACCACAAAAAGTCCTGGCTGAGGCTTCAGGGGCTCGGAGAGGGAGGCACGGAAGGCCAGGGTTGGGTGGAAGGGGAACATCTCTGGTTTGGCAGAGGGGACGGTCCTGGCAGGGCAGAGGAGTCAGGTGAAATAAGGATATCGTGTTCCAAAGGAGAGGGCAGTCACAGGGAAAGGGGCCTGGAGCTCCTGGCTGGTGGCGAGTTGAATATGAGGCAGCAGTGCCCTGGCAGCCAGGAGGGACATCCGTGTCCTGGGAGCATCAGACACAGCACTGAGGGAGGGGATTGTCCCCCTTAACCTCGAGTCCTGGGGGCACTTTGGGTGCCTCAATATAAGAAAGATCTAAAGCTGTTGGACACTGCCCAAAGGAGGGCCATGGGGATGGTGAAGGGTCTGGAGGGGCCACAGAGGAGCAGCTGAGGGCACTGGGCTGTCCAGCTGGAGCAGAGGACACTGAGGGCAGAGCTCAGCAGGGGCTGCAGCTCCTCCCGAGGGGCAGCTCCATCTCTGACCCCTGTGAGCAGGGACAGGGCTCCCCTCCTCGAAGAGTGGCAGAAACAAGGTGTGATGCTCCGAGTGGAACCCCCGCTCTCCCCCGCCCTGCACCACTGAGAGGGGAGGAGGCAGCTCCATCTGGGAGGGATGGGAGGGAGGGATGGGGGGGAAGATGTCTGTAAAATGTATTTCACTCATTGTCCCGCTCTGATTTCGCTGGTAAGAATTTCAATTCGTATCCCCGCTTCGTTTTGCCTGTTGTGGTTTTCAGAGAGCGATCTCTCCCAGACCTTTCCTCAGCCGTGTTCTCTGTCCCTCGCCCAGCCGGGGTGGCAGCGACAGAGCAGCCGAGTGACAAAGGGGGACAACGGAGAGACACTCACCCCCCATCTAATCCCTCCCACGCAGGGAGGCCGCGACTTAACACGCAACAGAGGAGCTGTGGCAGCTCCGGCTTTTATTCACAAGGCAAAACATCCCCATGGCAGCTGAGCGGAGCCCTCGGGGGACCAATTACTCCGACGTGCGGCTGCCGGCTCCCGGCTCCCCGCGGGGATGCTCCAGCGGGCTTCCAGCGGAGCCAGCCGCATCCTCCGCACGCGGGCTGTTCCTCCCGTCAAAACTGCCGCTAATGACACAATTAACTGAGCGGGGCACTACTGAGGAGCTCTTAATTAGGTAAACATCGCTCGGTGAAAAGCGAGCGCCCGGTTCTGGTTCGTGTCAGGCTGCCGGGAGGTGAAGCGTCCGCCTTGCGGGCGAGGAAATCTGCTTGAAGGTCTAATTTAGGTGGTAAAACTGCAGCTCAGCTGGGAATTCCCTTCTTCCCGGCGCTCGGAATAAGTGCTAGAAACAGCTCAGCAGCTCGCAGAGGCGCCCTAGAAGTATTTCAAATATTTCGGTGCACACAGGCACAGGAGGAGATCACTTCCTCGAGCGGAAACTGCTGCCTGATTTTAAGTGGATCAGCTGGGAAAAGCTCGGTGAGAAACGGAGATCCTCCGGGGGAAACCGCAAAAACATTTTTGTTCATTCTTCGCGTGACAACGCAGAGAACAAACCAAGGGTTCTGAAGCCCAACCAACTGCAAACTTCGTGGATGTCTCATCAAGGGTCTGGAAAAATGAAGACCACCAGGGCCATTTATTTCTTTTACCCCTGCAGTCTGTTATTGCTCAGTCCTGAGTGTTGAAAGGAACCCCACAGTGTTGAGCTGGTATTGCCTGGCTGAAATTTAGACTGAGATTTTAAAAGGAGCCACAGGGAGTTGAAGTTCAGGTCGATGGGATCTGAGCCTTCAGCTCCTGAAGGTTTATCTTGGATGCAATTTTGAATCCTACCTTTATCTGGGATTTTGGGGGGCCTTATTGCCGCAGTTCTCTCACTGGACCCTTGGCTGCCCAGCGCTGCAAAACAGCAAGTGGGGAGCAGGACAACCTGTGAAAGGTAAATTAATGCCTGTGGCTCATAGGATGGCTCAGTGATGGTTGGAAGGGACCTTAAAAACCATTTAGTTCTGCCCCCTGCCATGGGCAGGGACACCTTCCACCAGCCCAGGCTGCTCCAAGCCCTGTCCAACCTGGCCTTGGACACTTCCAGGGATCCAGGGGCAGCCACAGCTTCTCTGGGCAACATCTTCCCATTTCTCACCATCCTTGCAGTAAAGAATCATCTTTAATCTAAATCTCTTTCAGTTTGAAGCCATTCCCACTTGTTCTGTCACTCCAGGCCCTTGCAAAAAGCATCTCTCCATCTTTCTTGCAGGCCCTTTTCAGGCACTGAAAGCTGCACTAAGGTCTCTCCAGAGCCTTCTCTTCTCCAGGCTGTTTTCATAGCAGAGGTTCTCCAACCCTCTGATCATCCTCATGGCCTTTGGACTCACTCCAGCAGCTCCACATCCTTCTTATGCTGGGGATGCAGCATTCCAGGTGGGATCACAGGAGAACAGAGCAGAGGAGCAGAATCCCCTCCCTCAAGGTGACCCAGGAGGCAAATCCACTCCCTCAAGGTGGCCCAGGAAATGTTTGGCTTTCTGGGCTGCAAGTGCACATAGCTGGGTCATGTTGAGGGCCAGCTTATGAAGGGCCAGCAAGCAATGGGTAAATCTGTGCAATGGGTAAACAGGAATTGTTCTACCAGCAAGTCTCACCATGCGTTGTCTAACCAAGTTTTATTTTTATTAAGCACATAGGAGGCAACTCAACCACTCTGTGTAAAACAACAGAACAGTTTGGACCAGAGAGCTCTCAAAGCCCCTCTGTGAGCTCCAGCAAGCGCAGAGAGGGCTCTCCGAAAACACAGGTGATGTGACTGTCAGACCCCAGAACACTTGGTGGTTTATTCTGCATGCAGCAATCCTTCGTGCTTGGTGGGGACACGGGAGTAGCAGCAGCACTGCTCAGACATCAATGATTTCATGCACGTCTCAAGTGCTCTTTTGGGATGTTTTACCACGAGAGCAGGAGGTGTTGGTGTGGCACTATCCCCTATTCAGCAACACTAAGGAATTCCTAGGAAGTTCACCAAGTCCTGTAGTTATTTCCAGCACTATCTGCACGTACGGCAACTGCCTTTCCAACCACCCCAGTTAGTCATCTGTGCATGCTCTGATGGATATAAAGTTAATAAAGTTCCTCTCCCATTAAACACATTCCCTTTTAGATTAATCATCTTTGTAGCAGTGCAAGGGCTCAGTGTTTTTCCAGAGGAGACACCTTTTCACCACGAAAGCTCCAGTGGCACCTCAGTCTGATGGAGGAATGGAATTCATTTGTTAATTATGGGCTTGATTTTCAGTGTTTTGTGATTAGCTCTTGGAGACGGGCAGTAAATTCATGGAGAAAGAGCTCACCTGCTGTGTCCCTTGTTCTGAAATACATCTGTGGTCTTGCTGCCACTATTTCCTTTGTGGCAGCTCTGGCAAAGCATCATCTTCAGAGTGTGGGAGGAGTGGCCCTAAGGTTGAATTCACTGGTGAAGGCAGAGACAAGAAAACGTGGTAGAAGAATCTTCCCTTTAGTGCCTCTATCGACCTGAGCTGACACTTTGTCATCCCAGGAAACAGTCAGAGCTGTCATCTTTTTCTTGGCCTTCACCTTTTTAACCCATGGAAAGACATTTTTACGTCGTGTGTGTTATCTGAGGCTTTGTTTGCTTGTTCTCTTCACCCCCTTGTCCCACTCCTCTGTTTCTGTCTTTAGAACTTACCTGTGGTTGTTGCTGCTGCTCCTTTCAGCTGCACCAGAGTCACATTTTCATTTTCTGGCTCACAGTTTGAACAACTTGAACTGCCTTGTTTAACCCCATGTGTGTCATTTCATTTCTTGGCCATTCCTTCCCTCCCAGTTTAGCCACACATCTTCTGGAGCTCTTGTGGAGGGCTTGTACCCCTGCTGAGTCCAAGGATTTTAATTTCCCTGCTTTTGGCACTGGGTTCTTTCTCAGCCACGTCTTCCAGGTTCAGAAATCCCCCTGTCTCAAGTTACCAAGGTAGTTCAGGGCATGACTGTTCCCTTGCTGAGCCAGAATTGAACGATATTTTTGGTTTAGCTGGAACCTCTTATCAAACCAAAACTAGCTGGGCCACAGAAACAGGTTTTGTGTCATTCAGAGGCAGAGAATTCCCACCCCCAAACCAGCCCAGCATGTCTATGGACAGCCAAGGTCACTGCAATCCATTGTTTCCTTGGATTCGGCTGTCTGCTCTTCCTCACTCCTGCAAATTCCCTCCTCCACACCATTACTGGGGGAAAACACCACCAATTTTTCAGAGTTGCTTTGCTGTTTAATAATATATTTGATCAAAAAAATAACCTTCAAAGTTGTTACTAGAGTTAGATTAGCTGGGAAAACTCCAAAGGGACACTTCCATGGCTAAAAACAGAAATGAAATGAATGTGGTGACCACACTGAGAAGAATGTAATGACATTCCATAGCTCAGAGGGAACAACAACAGGTTTAGGGTCTTTCTTGTTTTAGTCACACTTTTTTAGAGTCATAGAATCACAGAATGGTTTGGGTTAGAAGGGACCTTAAAGAGCATCCCATTCCACCCCCTGCCATGGGCAGGGACACCTTCCACTAGCCCAGGTTGCTCCAAGCCCTGTCCATCCTGGTCTTGGACACTCCCAGGGATCCAGGGGCAGCCACAGCTTCTCTGCCCAACCTGTGCCAGGGCCTGCCCACCCTCCCAGGGAAGGATTGCTTCCCAATATCTAATCCAAACCTTCTCTCAATGCAGAAGAACAAGGAGGGTTAAAGAGTCTCACTCCATCTGAAAACAGGGAGATTTTCCAGCAAACCTTAAGAACTGGTTGTTGATAACCAGACCTGTCTTTGTCCTTTCTCTTGAACAGAACAAGGCTGAGATCCTCTGCTCTGCATGGAAAGCTCCCTGCCCCAGGGTGAGCTGCTGTCCCATATTCCAAAGGACTTGATGCTTTGGGAACTCCAAGCACTGGTACTGGAGTTCCCAGAGTAATTCAGCAGATCACCCAGTGCCTCCATCACCAGCACCACCACAATCCCTCCTAATCCGTGTCCCCAAGGGCCACATCCAGACACCTCTGGGACACTTCCACAGTGACTCCACCACCTCCCTGGGACACTCATTCCAAGCCCTGACCACTCCTGCAGGGAAAAATGTCTCTAATCTCTGATCTGAGCCTCCTCTGGCAAAATTTAAGGCCATCTCCTGTCCCCCTGTCCCTCGGGCCATGGCAGAAGAGCCCGACCCCCCTCCCTGCCCCCTCCTGTCAGGGAGTTGTGCAGAGCAATGAGGTCCCCCCTGAGCCTCCTCTTCTCCACACAAACACCCCCAGCCCCCTCAGCTGCTCCTCACAGGACGTGTTCTCCAGGTCCATCCCCAGCTCTGTTCCTTTCCCTGGACATGCTCCAGCCCCTTAATGTCCTTTAGGATCCGAGGAGCCCAGAACTGGACACGGCACTCACAACAACTCTCAAACTGGCCATAAACAGCAATACCCACAGTCTGAAAGGCACAATACACGTGAGTCTTCAGGCTGCACTAGAGGTCATTTCCAGCAGCTCCTCTGCTCTGGTGTCCCATGGGAGGCACCTCAAAGCCTCAGGAGTGATGGGATGCTGAGTGCATGTGACACAGAAGGAGGGTTGTGACATGGTGGTAGCACAAATCCTGACTGAGCAAAACCCTTCGGAGCACCACTCATGGTGGTTCCAGTTCAGTGCCCACCTGAGGAGTGACCAGCAAATACTTTGGTCCTCACGGCTCTTCTGGAGCCATATTTTGTCTGGTCTTCAACTGGAAATTGCTCTCTTGCCTTTCAGTAATTTGCTCAGAGAAGCTGTGGCTGCCCCTGGATCCCTCCAAGTGTCCAAGGCCAGGTTGGACGGGGCTTGGAGCAACCTGGGCTGGTGGAAGGTGTCCCTGCCCATGGCAGGGGTGGCACTGGATGGGCTTTGAGGTCCCTTCCAACCCAAACCATCCTCTGAACTTTCAGCAAGTGTTTCAATGGCAACGAGCAATTTTTCACGTTCACAACTACACCTTTGTGGGCTCAGAGACCTCAAGCCATGACTATTTGAGGGTTTTTTCCCTCATATTTTTGGAAGAACACGTCCTTTTTTTTTCTCCTTGACATACACTAAAGCTATTGACTGTGCTCTGGCTCTGAAACCAAAACCACAATTACAGTGTTTATTTTTAGGACCCTGCCCAGTGTCACCAATTTAGAGAAGATGTGGTTACGCTAAACTGTCACTCACTTGTGCTGCCTACAAGTTTGGGTTTCACGCTTGCCTAAAAACTATTGCCAGAAGAACAGAACGTTTCTGCCTCGGGACAGCAGATAATTGATAATTTGAGAGGAAGTAAATGCAACTTCAACATTTCAGTTTGTCAGGTCTTTCTCACTCGGTTTAGGAGCTGAATATAAGGAGAGTCTTCATTTTGAAAAGTTAAATAGTGAAAAGGGGCTTTTTAAGACAGTACTAGACCCCTGTCTTGGAAGACACTGAGAAACAAATGGCCAGATGGGAAATGAGCACAGTTGTTACTCCTTGGCCTGCCAGCTAAGCTTGGCTTAAATGCTGTGTGTATTTCATGGCTCCAAGTATAGAAGATTTTAACTGCAAACCAGCAGCAAGTTTTGTATTTAGTGTTTTAATATTGCCCAACAGGATTCGGGCTGTGGGCTCTTCCTGGGCATTTCTACTCAGTGCTCTGTTATTTGGTCTTGAGAGAAGTGAACACAGAAATGAGACACTGCTCTGGCAACACTCCACACTCATCTTGCTGCGGACTGAAACATCAACATGTAAGACTGAAAAATCCAGTTTTCTGTGAGTTTGAAAAATGGTCACTTAGAACTCGAAACGTTTTGGATCATGCGCAGGTTTTAATGTGGTGCTTCTGCACCACTGGAAATGAGTTGTCCTGGTGGGTCCCTTCCAGCTCAGAATATCCTGTGATTATGTGGTGCCTCACAACAGCTTTGCCAGCAGCTTGAAAATTGGCATCTGCTGTCACTTAAGGGTGACTGTAATTCATTCAGTGTATTCACTGCCTCAGACTCCCAAAATCTCCCAAGAAAATCCCCCAAGCCGAAGAGGGAAAGGGAGGAAGAGCCCCCAAATAGCTCTGGACTTTACTCTGGGTTCTGGGACCTGAAGAAAGAGGCTGTAGAGACCCAGGGAAAGGTCCTTGGGGAGGTGAAGACAAGATTGGCCGCTGCAGGTGCCAGGTGGGACCGAGCCATCCGTCACCTTGCTGAGTGTGGAATTGTGTGTGGCTCTTCACTGCAGGGTGAGGAGGCAGGAGGACTCGGATCTCATGGATCCACACCTTCCTTTGCATCCTGGAGCTCAGGGAGCAGGGCAGTTCATGGCATCTGTTCTGGTGGATGATCCTCACCATTCCCTGGCCCATGATTTGCTGGCACAGGAGGTGCAGAGGGGTGGCAGAAGCCACCTCCAGGTCCTGCTGCCTCCACTCCCCCTCCCTGCACAGTCCTTCCCTTTGTCCCTTGCACAGACACTTCATCCAGCCCCACGATGGCAAAGACACATGTTGGCCCTATGATTATCCCCGTGGATGCTGAGAACTCCGGGATAGCTCACCCACGGACACCTCCCTGTGAGTCTGATCCATCCTCCAGCACCCCATGAACTGAGAGCAGTTCAGTAACACCAAATAAGTGCCAGAGGACACACCAAGAGGATGGAAAATGCTAAAACGGTGGGGTTTGTGGCATTTGAGACCAGGGCAAACAAGCTCCGGGGTACAGAAGAGTGTGCAAGTTCCCAGGGACAAGGGGCTGGAAGGTCCCCCTTGGTGATGGAGAGAGTTTCTGCTCAGCCCTCGAGGCCTGAGGATGCAAATGAAGAGGGTTGAGGTGAACCAGCAAGGAGCGTGTGACGCCCAGGACCCAGAAAGTCACCTCAGCAAACAGGAGACAACAATGAACACCGCCTTCACTGGAAGGGAATAAGTCAGGAAGGGGACTGTTCTCCTTAGGATGAGATAACAGGCAGCAAAAATGTAATAGAAGCCTAATGAGGGATTAAAAAAACCTGGAAAATAATTAAGTTTCTGGGATAAATTCTGGAAACAATCCAGAGAAGTTCATCCACTCGGTTTGGAAGGAGAGATGAAGGATTAGGTAGTTTATAAAGCTGGTGAATCATTTGCAGTGAATAATTTATTGTGTGAATGTGACTTCATTTTCTGCTCAGAGAAAGGCTGCAGGCAGGTTCTGAATTAATTGGCAAGCGTTTGTCAGCTCTTTATGGGTCAGGTTTGGTGCAGGTTGGTCATGTGTCCTTTTTTGGAAGCAGCAATCTTGACTCTGCTCTGGTTTTGGTTGACAAAGCAAGGAACTTAATTTGAGTTTTCTCCTTTCTTGCTCCATGAGTCGCATTTTTGATCCTGTGTGAGGGCTTGAATTAGTGACTGAGCTGGCCATGAGTCCTCCTTTGGGCATTTGGGGTTTTTCCACGCTTGAAACACCATCCAGGTTGCTCTTGGGGCTGCTGCTGGTGGGCTGAGCTTGCATACACATGGTAAATCATGGAATCACAGAGTGGTTTGGGGGTTTGATAGCACCTTAAAGCTCATCCAGTGCCACCCTCTGCCATGGGCAGGGACACCTTCCACCAGCCCAGGCTGCTCCAAGCCCCGTCCAACCTGGCTTTGGACACTTCCAGGGATCCAGGGGCAGCCACAGCTTCTCTGCCCAACCTATGCCAGGGCCTGCCCACCCTGATAGCCAGGAATTCCTTCCCAATATCCCATCTATCCCTGCCCTCTGGCAGTTAAAACCATTCCCCCTTGTCCTGTCACTCTCTGCCCATACAAAAAGTCCCTCTCCCTCCTCTTTATACCCCCATTCAGGCACTGGAAGAGGCTCTCAGGTCTCCCTGGAGCCTTCTCCTCTCCAGGCTGAACAATCCCACGTGGGAATTCACCAGCTTAATCCTCTTTATTGCCCAGGAAAATGTTTTTGACTCCTGTGTGTCCTGTGGATGTTTTTGATGGGAAGCATTTACATCACAGGGGTGTTCAGGGAAAGAAAGGCCTGTCTGCACCAGTCCAGCCTTGGAAAACCTTTGGCTATGCTGGGGAAGCAGCGAAATGATTCAGTACAACATTAGGGCACACTCCCACTGGGATAAAAGATCTGTGGTTTTAGTGAGAATCATCCCAGAGGCTCCTGATAATGGAGACAGATCCAAAGGGCCAAGCACTCTCCTTGGTTTTAAGTTGGCTGTTCCTCTTTCCGCTGCCTCTGAATTTAACTGTAAAAATCTTGCCCTGAAATATTTCATTTTAAACGGGTGGCACTGTTTCTGCTTCACTGCAGCCCCCATCCAATTAAACCAAACTTAGGAAGAGGGAAAGGAACGAAAAGCTCTGCATACATTGCGTTAAATGACTTTCCTGACATATTTGGGAATTAGCAAAAAGCGAGGAGCTTATTTAACAACTTGCAACGTATATGATTCTAACAGCCAAACTCACGATGGCTGTTCTTTCATCTATAAATTAAATGTATAACAAAGCCATAATTAAAGACCTTACCAGCAAAACTTTTCAATGGTGTGTCCTTTGCAGTGGACTTTGAAGCATCTTCAGCTGGAGCAATGGGAATTCTTCTGGACAGTCCTACAAGCTGCAGATAGAGCTTAATTACAAGCAGAGCTTTCAGTATTTATTCCTCCTGCCAAAATCCTTCTGCGTTGCAACAGAGAGCTGGTTTTCCCTTGTCTGCTAATGCTGTTAGAATGTGAACCTAAAACAATACCTGTCTGTCTGCCTTGATCCTAGACGTGATTATTAGGCTTTCATGCTAATTTCCCTGCCTATTAAGAGTGGATTAAGGAGGCAGAATTTCTGTGTGCACTGAGGGTTCCCCAAATATTTCAAGGTAATACTTGATGGCTGAAGGTCCAAGGCAGCTCCTCAGAGATTGTGCAGCAGTCGGTGTAGAACAGAGCCCAGAAAGAGAATCCCAGAATCATTTATGTTGGAAAAGCCCTACCAGCCCACGGAGCCCACCCTGTGCCCGGTGCCCACCTTGTCCCCCAGCCCAGAGCACTGAGTGCCACGGCCAGTCCTGCCTTGGGCACCTCCAGGGTGGGCACTCCAACCCTCCCTGGGCAGCCCCTGCCAAGGCCTGACCACCCTTTCCAGGCAGGAATTCCTCCCCATGTCCCCCCTGCCCCTGCCCTGTCCCACCTGAGGCCGTTCCCTCTGCTCCTGTCCCTGTTCCCTGGGAGCAGAGCCCGATCTCCCCCCGGCTCCCCCCTCCTGTCAGAGAGCCCCCCTTGAGTCTCCTTCAATTAAACACACCTTCTACTCCTGCTCCTCCTGGAAATCAGCCCTCAGAGGGCTGTAAATCCTCCATGGTTTCCAACCTCAATCTACCTGTGGCCAGTGTATTTCCATTTCTCCCAACACCAACATTATCCTTTGCTGAAGTCATGCTCTTTTCCTCTTCAGGTGCTCCAGGAGAGACCTTTTCACATGCAAATACTTTTCGAGGTGAAGATGGAGAGTGACCAGTTCACCCAGTTTGAGGGCAGGTAGCTCTGTGAGCTCTCCTTCCCCCTCAGGTGTGACCATTTCCAGTTCTCCTTCCTTCCACTCTCATTACTCATCCTGCTTTTCCCACTGCGTCTTGCATCCTCGCTGAAATAGCTGGGAAAGCATTCCCTGAGTTTTGAGGCTGCTTCCTGTAGTTATGATCCCCATGTCACCCTCACCAAAGTGTCCGCACTTCTTCTTTCTCTGTTCTCTTTTTATTTATGTAACGAAGAACGTTAAGTTACTGGTTTTATTTCCTTTGCAAGATCTAAACCAGCTTGATTTTGGTCGCTTTTCATTTTATACCTCTCAGCTTCAACTGTGCCTTCCCATTTTTTGTTCCATGTAGGCTCTCTAATTACTCCTAATTTTCTTCATTTGAGCTGCATCTATGACTGCAGCAAATGTGAGACTTTGCAAGCTGCAGAATGAGCTGCTCAGCCCACACGGCTTCCATCACTGCTTCCCTTACTCTGTCAGACTTTTCCCTTTTTAAACCAAGAATCTGATTAGGGGAAGTGAATTAATTCCCAATCATTTGGGTCATCATCCTCAGTTGGATCTTCCTAAAACGTCGTTGGCATTGACCAAATCAACAATCACTTGGAGAGAAGCCTGTTGCCAATGTATGGGATGGATGGATTGTGCTTAGTCCACCTCTGAGAAGATGAACTTTCCCAGAAGAACAATTTCTGCCATTGTTTCCTTCCAACAACGTTGCAGAGATCTCAATCCATATCAAAAGCGGGATTTACATCCCTTCCTGCCCTTTCTTTATTTTTTTGCCATGGCAAGTCAACCAAGAGTGGAACTCCCTTCCATCCTAACCTTCATCCATCTTCTCTGTGTACATCGGAGCCTCTCCGGGAGCGACTCTGACCCCTCGCACAGGGAACAGCCCTGATTGTGTTTGGTCCCTGGACTCCTCCTTGGTTTTTAGGGGTGTTTATACAGCCAGCCTGCGCCATCAGCTTGTCGTGTCACATTTTATGAAACGCTGGAGTCTCTTTGCTGCTCAGAGGGGCCGAGAAGCCGAAGTCTCCATCATCCCCAGCCAGGCTGGAGCAGGGACAGGCAGGCGTGGCTGGGAGCCCAGCAGGGCCTGTGCTCCGTGTGGAACACGAGGCCGTTGTTATTCCAGCCGTCACATCCCTCATCCCTTTCATTTCGAGCGCGATCAGCACCGTGGCTACTGCTGGCCCAAAGTGTTAACAGCTGCGTTAAGTGGCAGCCAACCAATTTCCTGTAACTCGTGGGGAGGCAGCCAGATGCAGAAAATATCTATATAAAGGCATCTTTTTTCTTTTCTTTTCTTTTCTTTTCTTTTTTTCTTTTCTGGAGAAGGGAAAAAAGGGGAAAAAAAAAAAGCCCCTTTTTCTATGAGTTCAGCTTCTAGGCCAGGGAGAGTGTGTGGGCTAAGAGCAAATGCCACCGTGTTGACATGGCAGAATGAGGTCAAGAGGCTCCACGAGTGGGAAAGTGGGATGAAGTTTACCTTGGGTCAGACTCTGTGGTGATTTTGTGTCCTTCTCAGCTGATCCCTGAAGATACTTCCTTCAGCTTTTCTCCTTTTAGTGTGGACAGCAGGACACTGCTCCCTTTGCTGCCAAATAGGAGTTCACTGTCGTGTCCATGTGCCTTCTGGCTTAAACACCACGAGATCTTCCACAGTCCGTGGTCAAATCCATCCCTCTCTCCCCACGGGAAGCCACATCAAGGGTGGGAGCTGAAGGTATCCTTCAAAAAGCTGCATCTCCAAGGCAGGGGGAACTTGCAGAGGGTGGCAGAGGAAACAAGTCTTCCAGTTGTACAGAGGGCGAGGCATTCGGGCTGTCGCTGGTGCCACTGTGACCCCACAGGGCTGCAACCTGAGGTTCTCAATCCCATGTCTGTGGTGGCATCTTCCCTGCCTTGACCGTGTCATCAGACAGTCTGGGCTGGAGCAGATGGTTTGGGCGAGGCAGGAAATCCCAGAAAGGTCGGGAGTCTGCCAGAGATGGACCCTGGCACCTTTCAGGGTCAGGTTGTTGGGTTAAAGCTCAAGAAGACATTCCATGTGTGCTTGGCCAAAAAGGCACTGGATTGCTGGAACAACTGGGCACAGACACTGAGGGGCTGGAGCGTGTGCAGGGACGGGAAGGGAGCTGGGGTTGCACCTGGAGAACACGTCCTGTGAGGAGCAGCTGAGGGGTCTGGGGGTGTTTGTGTGGAGAAGAGGAGGCTCAGGGGGGACCTCATTGCTCTGCACAACTCCCTGACAGGAGGGGACAGGGAGGGGGGTCGGGCTCTTCTGCCATGGCCCGAGGGACAGGGGGACAGGAGATGGCCTCAAACAGCACCAGGGAGAGGGCAGATGAGATATTGGGATCAATTTTTCCCTGCAGGAGCAGCCAGGCCTTGGGATGAGTGTCCCAGGGAGGTGGTGGAGTCACTGTCTGTGGAAGTGTCCCAGAGGTGTCTGGATGTGGCCCTTGGGGACGTGGATTAGGGGGGATTGTGGTGGTGCTGGTGGGACTGGATGGTCCTGAAGGTCTCTGCCAGCCCTGGAGATCCTGGGATTGTGTCTGTGCTGCTGTCACTGAAGTCACTTCAGGCTGACACTTCTGCGCTTCACTTTCCTCCCCAGCAACTGTGAAATACAGGAAAGTATTTGTGTTATCTCTGTGTATGGTTAGGTGTGTGGACAGGTGTACAGGTGTGTGTGCAGGTGTACAGATGTACAGGTGTGCATACAAATGTGTGTACAGGTGTGTGTACATATGTATGTGCAGGTGTGTATACATGTGTGTGTACAAGTGAGTGTGCACAGGTATGTGTACAGGTATGTGTACAGATGTGTGTACAGGTGTGTGTGCAGATGTGTGTACAGGTATGTGTACAGGTGTGTGTACAGGTATGTGTACAGATGTGTGTACAGGTATGTGCACAGGCATACAGGTGTGTGTACAGGTGTGTGTGCAGGTATGTGTACAGGTGTGTGTGCAGGTGTGTTTACAGGTGTACAGGTGTGTGCCCCCACCTCCATGTCTGAAGGATTCTCTGAACTCCACATGCCTGCGACAGGAAGGCAGTGAATGATGACCAACATCCTTATAAGGATTTTTTCCCTCTCCTGAGCAGATTTGTCCCAAATTGCTGCAGACAGGACTGGATTACATCACCCCTCGGGAGGGCAGGAGGAGGAACATCCAGGCACGAGGCTGTGGAACGTTGCCGTGGGTTCATGTTCTCCCCTCTGCAAACAGCACTGTGGGATCTTTGACAACCAGACGTGGTCGGGACCTCTATTTTATGCCTTGTCTGAGCAATGTGCGGCTCAGGCTCTACTCAGACCCTTCGGGGGGTATTGGTTTTCTCCTGACTCAGAGCGAAGGCTCCTGCTTGAATCGCTCACAAGAGCTCAGCAGCACCTGGGTTTTCCTTGGCAAAGAACCACCCGTGTCCTGACCAAGTGGGAGGCTGTTAAAGAACAAATTCCCACCATCCGGGGAAGCAAAAACAGCATTCAGTGTCCAAAACGTGACACGGGAACAGATTCCTTTGGGAAAATTTCCTGCTTTGCTGGGACAGTAAGGAGTGTGGGGTGGGAAGTGAGGCAACCTCGGGCACCCTTCTCCAAGGACGAGTGGCATTCCCTGAGTGAGCTGCTGGGACATTCTTCACATGAGTGTGCACGTCTGAAGATCTCCTGGAGCAGCTGAAAGCAGGAGCTGCAAAGCCAGCACGGTGCTGCCAGCGTGGCACGGGGGCACCCGAGCTCTGCTGTGCTAGGCAGTAGCTGTGTGAACAGCCCCCTGCCAGGGCACTGCCCTGGGGCTCCTGTGGCACCAGAATCCCTTCACGGAGCCTTGGGATTACGTGGCTTTACACGAGCTTGTGGCCTTTGTCTGAAGCGCTCGTCACAGCGCCTGTGAAATTACCGTGGAGGCAGAGGGTTGGAAGCGCAGCTCGTGGGGGCAAAGTCACCCTCCTGAAAACACAGGCAGGGAAATTCCTGATGACTCTGGCTGCTCCGTCCTCATTCCCACTTTGTCCCTTTTTCTGGGCAAGATCCAAAAGCTTGATATGCCTGAGGTCAACATAACCAGGTCCTTCCAAAACTGGACATGGCTGAGCAGAGACCTTGGGATGTGTCTCTGGATGTGTCTTTGATCCTGTTGAGGCACGGTAACAAACAGGACCACAGGATGGTTTGAGTTGGAAGGGACCTGAAGGATCATCTCTTTCCAATCCCCTGCCATGGGCAGGGACAACTTCCACCAGCCCAGGTTGCTCCAAGCCCTGTCCAGCCTGGCATTGGACACTTCCAGGGATCCAGGGGCAATCACAGCTTCTCTGCCCAACCTGTGCCAGGGCTGCCCACCCTCAGAGGGAACAATTTCATCCCAATATCCCATCTAACTCTGCCTTTTGTCAGTCTGAAGCCATTCCCCCTCATCCTGTCCCTCCAGGCCCTTCTCCCAAGTCCCTCTCCAGCTCTCTTGGAGCCCTTTCAGACACTGGAAGGTGCTCAAGATCTCCCTGGAGCCTTCTCTTCTCCAGGCTGAACATCCCCAAACACAACGTCAGATCCAAAGACAAATTCTCATTCATCCAGGAGAGAAATCCCCCCTGGGATCAGACCATTCCTGTTGCCACAGTGGCTGAACAACCAGGTGCCAAACACAGATCTTTGCACCGAAAGGTTTCACTTCCCACTCCTAAGTGATTATAGAAAAAGGACTCACTTGCTCACTTCCAATAAATGAGAAACACGTTTCTCAGAGGCAGAAAGCCTCCTGTGCTTGCAGGGCAGTGGAGCTGTTGGCCGGGGGACTATTTTTGACGTGCAGCTGCCGCACAGAAACATCTGAGAGTTTCTTTTCTGCGGGCTCAGGCGCCGCGGCGTCAGGAAACAGCCCTCGGTTTCAGTTCTTGTGAGATGTGAGCAGGTACGGGAGGCCAGCACGGCACCTCAGCAGCACACAAAAACATCCTGCAGCCTGCAGAGGAGAAGAGAGGGGCAGGGGAGGCTGAGCAGTTCCAAAATCTCAGTAGAATTTTTTTTTTTATTTAAAAAAAAAGTGTTAAACGGCTAGTTAAAAAAAAATAAATCACAAATTGGAGTGATATCATAGAATTGTGGAATGGTTTGGGTTGGAAGGGAAGCTAAAGATCATCCAGTGCCCCCCCCTGCCATGGGCAGGGACACCTTCCACCAGCCCAGGGTGCTCCAAGCCCCGTCCAACCTGGCCTTGGACACTTCCAGGGATCCAGGGGCAGCCACAGCTTCTCCAGGCAAATTGTTCCCAGGTCTCATCACCCCCACAGGGAATGATTTCTTCCTGATATCAAGTATAAACCTACTTTCTTTCAGTTTAAAGCCGTTTCCCCTTCTCCTATCACTACATATGTGTTTCTTTTCCACTGTGAGACCAGGGAATGGGTAAGAGCAGCTTCTCACCAAGAAATGGAAAACTGAAAGCTCCTCCAGGGTCTAGAGATACAGAAGACCTAATTGCACAGTGGCATGAGATAGAGCTGCTCTGCGTTGCCACGTGAGGTGTGTGAAACACATGAAAATGTGTGAAACATAAATGCAGAAGTGGGAAAGTTAAATGAAGGCCTGCAAGTACCTGAGATGGGTTAGAACAGTGACCAGAGCTTGTATAGAAATATAACACAAAATACAGGAGAACAATACCCAATATTTTGCAGGATCAACCTCACTTGGAACACAGAGGAAGAGGGTTAGTTCTCCCTGAGACAAGCTCTACCTGGGCAGGTGATGTGCTAAAAAATCCAGGTGCCAGCCCTGGAAATATGGGGACTGCCACAGGCTGCCCAGGATTTGTTTGTTCTTTTAATCCTGGCAAAGTACTCCTTCCCCTCCGTGAGAACAGAGCAGCTCAGCCTCACTCTGCAGAGCCTTTTTGGGGTTTTTTTGGAGGTTTGGGGCTTTGTGCCTTGGTGTTGTTCTCTAAACCTCAGCTGACAGGAGCTGTAACAATCTCACCCTGCATCAGCCTTGAAGCCTTTGGCTTCCACCAGCTGTGGCTTGTGCTGTGGAGAGCGAAAAGGTGAACATCCTTTCATGGGAGGCGTTTTCATGCTGAAGCTCGGAAAGCTTTCGAGTGAAAAGGTGGCAAAGTTCTGTGCCTGGCACAGTGAGGAGCATAAATCACTAAGCCAAAGTTCCCTCTTATTCCTGCGCGTGGGAACACCCAGAGTCTTCGTGGACGAAGCAGAGTGTGGTCGTTCCCTGTTGTTTCTGCTCTAACACCCTTCCTTAGGCTGGGGAAGTTCCGGGGCAGCAAAGAATTAGATTTTCAGTTCTCGGAGCCGTTTGTCACCTTCACCCACCGCTGGGGGATGTGGGACCCACACGAGGATGGCACAGGGAGGAGTCCAAGTGACACATCCCACGGGTGCATGGGTGGCATAAGCACTGCAGCTCCCCCTGGGTGGGGGCTGGGTCCAGCCTTGTGCACCTGGGTCTGCTCTTGTGTCCGTGGGAGCCTCAGGCTGGGCTTTGTCAGCACAGAACCAGCAAAGCAGGGCTCAGACCAATCCCTCTTGCGATCCTGTCTAACAGCTGCAAGCAACCTGCTTTGGGGAAGTTGCTTGGAAAGATCCTGGTTTGTGTTGGCCATCTTATAGAATTTCTAGAAGGTTTAGAAATCTTCCACTAGCCCAGGTTGCTCCAAGTCCCATCCAACCTGGCCTTGGACACTTCCAGGGATCCAGGGGCAGCCACAGCTTCTCTGCCCAACCTGTGCCAGGGCCTGCCCACCCTCCCAGGGAACAGTTTCATCCCAATATCCCAACTATCCCTGCCATCCTTCAGCACAAGACCAATCCTGAAGGAGGGTAAGTTTAGATCAGATGTGAGCTTTCCCCAAAGACCATTTGCTGCCCATGCCCCAGGATGAAGAACTGGCCTTGTGTTCACCCAGTGCCATTCTTGCCATGGTCTGTGATCTCCTGCTGCTCCTGGGACACCTTGTGTTACTCCCCAAGAGTGAGGATGACCAGGAATGGTCACCAGGGTATCCTCATGTCTGTGGGCTCAGAGATCATGGAATCAGAGTGGTTTTAAAGACCACCCAATTCTAACCCCCTGCCATGGGCAGGGACACCTTCCATCAGAGCAGGGTGCTCAGAGCTCCATCCAGCCTGGCTTTGAACCCCTCCAAAGATGGGGCTTTGAGGGTCCTGCTTCCCCTTTTCCCTTTATCATCTGGATGGGAATATTGGCATTCCTGCCTAGAGCCTCAAACCCTCGGAGATGGGTAAGTAGCTACAGCAGAGCTGGGATTTAGGGCTGCCCATGACGAGGCAAAGGAGCAGAAGCTCAGTCCCTGCGTAGCACGGGCTTGTTCCTGCTGATCCTCTTGTTAAGCTACTAAAACAAGTTTTGTTTTGTCTAGCTCTGTCTTTAAGGAAAGGAAATCCAAAGCTGGGACAGAAACCAGAAAATTTGTCTGATTTCAAAACACTCCTGTAAAGCACTAACTGAGGCAATGGCTACATTTATTTGAAAGACAGCTGGTTTCTTTTTCTTTTCTTTTTTTTTTCCAGCCTGACAAGAAACCGGTGGCCGAAGGAAGCAAAAGGATGTAGTTTATTCTCTCCGGGCCATCCCACCTCTCACAGAGGCAAACACTCTTCCTGCAAACACAGCTAATCCTTTTTGTCTGGGTATTTCATTAGCTGAAGTTGAAATCCTTGACCCTTCGCTTCATCATGTGTTTCCCCTGACTGGTGATGTCACCTCACCTCCATCTAATGAGTCACATCCAGCAGCCACACAGAAGTGCATATAGGATATAGGGCTCTGCCAAGAGTCTCAGCCTCCTAACACCTTATTACTTGATGAAACTGGAGTATAACTGATAGACACTGGATGATATTCCCTGAAACATAAAGGAGCATCCAATTCCCTGCTGATTACAGGAGCTGGATGCAGCAGGAGTTGGTGGGGAAGAGGGAGGGAGGGAGGAAGGGAGGGAGGGAGGAAGGGAGGAAGGGAGGGTGAGTGCTGGTTTTACACCAACAACCAGTGAGATACTTGAAAATGGTTTTCTTCCTGAATATTTCCATATGTCCCATGGGCATGGGAATGTTACTGGAAAGAAACA
>VWZF01000905.1:110110-179877 GCA_013396755.1 Sclerurus mexicanus | reverse complement strand
CTTTCAGAAGTGAGGAGAAAGGCATTGTGTAAGTGGTGATGTCACCACAGAAAGCGAATACTCTTACATCTGAGACCCTGAAAAGGAAGGTAGGGAAGGAAATGGAAAAACTGAAGGAGCAAATCAGACACATGGGGAGACCAAAGGACTTGGGCAAACCCCTGCAGAACAGATGACTAAGCTTTCCATTCCAAGGCAAACAGCTCCATTTTTGGGCCAGCAACAGGTTTTCATTTATCTTCCCTAAATTTCTTGAACATGCTCTGGGCTCCCTACAAGAATGTGGCTCCTGTCTGGGTCTGAGACTAGACAGGCTTTTTCCACTTGGCTACCTTTGCACAGGATGTCAAAATCCTTACATGGCTTTGATAGAAGTTGCTGTTTGTCCTGCTGGATATCCGGGAAAAGGCACCTCAGCGTGACCAGAAACACGCAGGGAGGTCTGGACCTTCTAATTAAATTGCCATGTTTGGGACACACCCAACAAAACTGGACAAAATCTGCTCTTGGATTTGAAGAATGGAATTTTCAGAAGTGTTTTGGTGAGACCATCACAGGGCTGTGTTTTGAGGGCAACATTCAAGTCCCACCATCCACGGGGAAGTATTTCGAGGAGGATCTCCCCTGGAGGGTGGGTTGCTGGGCACAGGGCTTCAGTTCTTCATGGCTGTAAATCTTCCCCACATCAGCAGTTGTGGAAAGTGACTGTAAAAGAGAGGGAAAGGTGAGGGCGGGGAAATCCTCAGTAGAGAAGTGTTCAAAAAGACAACAATTTCAGTTTAAAATTCATGAATCTCCAAGTCAATGTGACCCTTCCTGAACTCTCTGAACTCCTACCTCCTTCCCTAAGCAGGCTTTTCCTCCTTCCCAGCCCTCCAGCTCCTGTCTTGGGAGCGACTGAAGAGTGTCCTTATATTTGGTTCCAAATTTGCCAGTGCAGGGGCTGGCTGACATCTCCGTGATGTCACCAAGCCAAATCCACAGGGGTGACAACCATTCGAGAGCCCGATGAGCTGAGAGGGAGGGGTGGGGTGGGGTGAGGGCAAGGACCAATGTGGACCTTCAGCAGTCTCTGGGAAAAGTCCCGCTGGAAGTAGGAGTCAGCCACTGAGTCAAAAGGGAGGATTTTCCCAGCTGCTTTGGGCTGATTTTCCTTTGCCTCTTCGCCTTTTTTTTTTTTTTTTCATTTTAACATAATGCTGGATTTCTTTCATTTATTACTTTTATTTTTTGAGTCAGCTGCTGGCAGCTCAGCACTGCTGGTTTTGCTGCTGAGGAACAGGAGTCCAGAAGGGAGTTGGAGCGGTTGTTCCAGAGGAGAAGCCCTTGCAGGTGGTGCAGACTCCCGGGGTGGGCGTCACAGAGCCCATGGGGCTCATCCTACAGCTGCTGTCATGGGCTGAGCTGAGAGAAATGACCCCAAATCTGCTTTGGGAATCAGAAGCACCGAGTGAGAACTGTGCAGGGAGCACTGGGAGGGGTGAAGTAGAGCTGGAACTCTGTGACAGCCCCAAGCAGCTCAAGTGATGCTCTTCTGCTCTTGCCCTTGGTCACACAGTCGAGGCAGAGAGCAAGGGCAAGAATAAACAACCAACCCTGACAAGCGAGTAAACCAGGAAATTAATTGCCATAATTAACTCAGTGTTGATTCCGAAGAGATCAATTCACACACACAGAAGATAAAATCAAAATATCCTGAGCTGGGAGGGACCCCCAGGGACCATCCAGTGCCACCCCAGCCCTGCCCAGGACACCCCAACAATACCCCTGTCCCTGTCCCAGTGTCCAAAGGCTCCTGGAGCTCTGGCAGCCTTAGGGCCGTGCCCACTGCCCTGGGCAGCCTGCTCAGTGCCCACCACCCTCTGGGGGAAGAGCCTTTTGCTGAGATGCCCCCTGAGCCTGCCCTGGCACAGCCCCAGCCCTTCCTGGGTGCTGTCCCTGCTCACAGGGGTCAGAGAGGGAGCTGCCCCTCTTCTGCCCCTGTTATAGACTGGAGAAGATAAATCTTTTCAGATCCATGGTAGCAAAAGTGATGCTCTTGGATGGCTCAGGAAGCTTCCAAACACAGGAACCCCGAGGAGGTGCCACATCCAACACGTGCCCAAGGATTTCCTCCCTCATATTGGAGGGAGGTTACCAGGTCTGACCCACTAGAGCTGCTCTTACCCTGCCAGGTGCCCACCACATCAGGGGTGGTCAGTGCATCCAAGAGGAGGTCAGGAAGGTCAGCCTGTCTAAGGGTTGGAGGAAGGAGTCACAGAGGATGAAGGAGGGAAAGGCAAGAAATCTGCGGGGTATTTCTCAGGAAAGATGGGCTCCTGTTTTCCACAGGGGCTCGTGGACACCAACCCCACTCAGAGGTCACTGTGGTTTTTTCCACTGTCCCTGAGGGGTTTGGTGGGGGAAAATGACTGTGAGATTCCCCAGCAGAGGGTGGAAGGCCTGGGTGTGAGCCACACATCATGAGGAAGCCTCGCAGATGTTCCTGCAGGCCCCTCTGCAGTCATTCTTTCCCCCGGTGACTTCACCCCCACACTTCAGTTTCTTGTAGGTGTGTTCTCCTTATGACACTGGTGGTGACACCAGATTTGCCTGCAAACCCTGTGACCCCAAACCCTCCTCAACTGCCCCATCTCATGGTGTTGCTGCTTGCAATTATTGATCTGCATCATGATCAAAGATCATACTCCTGTCTTCTGGAATGACATTCCATAGAATCACAGAATGGTTTGGGTTGGGAGGGACCTTAAATATTATCCTGTCCCACTCCCTGCCATGGGCAGGGACACCTTCCACCAGCCCAGGTTGCTCCAAGCCCCGTCCAACCTGGCCTTGGACACTCCCAGGGATCCAGGGGCAGCCACAGCTTCTCTGCCCAACCTGTGCCAGGGCCTGCCCACTCTCCCAGGGAAGGATTTCTTCCCAATATCCCACCTAACCCTGCCCTCTCTGTTTGAAGCCATTCCCTCTTGTCCTGTCACTCCAGTTTCTGATGGAAAGTCCCCCCCTGACTTCCCTGTATCCCCTTCAGACGCTGGAAGGTGCTCTGAGCTCTCCACAGAACCTTCTCTTCTCCAGACTGAACAGCCCCAGCTCTTCCATCCTCTCTCCATAGGGAAGGTGCTCCAGTCCCCTTGAGAACTTTGTGGCCTCCTCTGGACTGTCTCCAACAGTTCCATGTCCTTGTGTTGGAGGCAGCAGAACTGGATGCAGCATTCCAGATGGGGTCCCACCAGAGCAGAGCAGAGGGGCAGAACCCCCTCCCTTGACCTGCTGCCCACACTCCTCTGGATGTACCCAAATTTTCCTGCTGTCCTAAGGAGCACAGAGCCACTTGTGCCCTGAAGAAGAGCACAGGTCCCTCCACACTCATCAGGGCTGATATTTGCCCTCATCCCAATCCAACAGCACATAGGGAGGTACTCACTGGGGAGAAAAAGCAGTTCCCCACCCAAAACAAGCACCAAGGGAAGAATGGGAGCCGTGGGTGGTGCTACTGCTGCCACCCCAGACCACGGGGATGTTACTGACATTAAAAGGGTTTCAAAGAGTGGATGAGCAGCTCAGGCTCATGGACGGGATTCAGGGGGAAAGATTCCTTTGTCCTGTTATTTGAGACCGAGGAGCGATGGCTGAAAGGCTCTGGAAGATGTTGCCCAGAGAGGTTTTGGACTCCCATCCATGGAACTCTTCAAGGCCAGGTTGGACAAACCCAAAGATCACTGTGCTGCTGTTGAGTGTGAGGGAAGGGCTGGGGCTGTGCCAGGGCAGGCTCAAGGGGCATCTCAGCAAAAGGCTCTTCCCCCAGAGGGTGGTAGGCACTGAGCAGGCTGCCCAGGGCAGTGGGCACGGCCCCAAGGCTGCCAGAGCTCCAGGAGCCTTTGGACACCGGGACAGGGACAGGGGGCATTGTTGGGGTGTCCTGGGGTGGCAGTGGATGGTCCTTGGGGGTCCCTCCCACCTCAGAATATTCTATGATTTCCTCGTTAAAATATTCACCTTATTCCAAGCAGGAGGAAACACTCTGAAATGGGTTGGTTTGGGGTTTTTTTCAAAACCAGACAATGGGCTTTCTGGATTTTTCAATTGGGATGATGAACTACTAATAAAGAAATAAAGTTATAAAAGGGAAAAGTCCAGGCAACACCCCAGTGCTTGGGAACTTCCTCTATAAAGAGGTTATTGGTTATCCTTCGACATCCAGAGCCATTACCCACCTAAGCAGCCTTGGCTTCATACTGGGCATTGGGCTTAATCCTATTTTTCTAAGAGGAATAGGATTATTCCCCGAGAGTTCATCATTTTTAACTTAATTGAATGAATGACTGAGGCAAAAGACTCCGAGTGATTTCTGGTCCCTCGGTATCACACGGGGCAGCTGCCTGGAATTTGCTGTTTTCTCCAGGAATTCCTTGGGTGGTTCCTGTCCTTCTCTCAGCAGGCGAACTGTAAATTCCTATAAATTCCTATGAATCAGGAATTCCTTTTGCTTCAGGATCACAAATTCCTCCTGGTGCGGTCACAGCTGTTTATTGCTTCTTCGTGACCCACCACTGCTGACAGAAGGTGTCTGATGGAAGTCCTGTATTTGAGGAAAAGTTGGTTCCATGTGTCTGTCTCCTCACTTGGCCTTGCCCACCCGTGACTGGGGACTATTTGCTTCAAGCTTTCCCCTTTTCAATTTCTTTCTTTTGTGCTCTGCTCTTTTTGTTTCATTTGCAGCCAAGTTAAATCTCAAGCACATTTAAAAGGCCTTTTCCTTTCCATTTTTGATTACAATGATTTTTCTCTTTCCAGCATCTCAGCCTAAATTTAGAGATCCTGATGCCAAAGGCGGTGATTGTTTTCTCTTTGATATTGGAGCAGCTGGTGCCGCAGCATCAAATAATCAAAATTTTCTGTAGCTCTCCAAATTCTTCTGTGAAGGAACATTTTTCTGAACGGTCTAGACTTAGAACTAGTTCTAAGCCTAGAGTGCTTGGTTTGTTTTGTTTTAGCATTATACATTGGGAGTATAATCATGTCTCTGATCTGGGCTTGTACAACCCCTTGGACAGAGGGGATCCAATCCATTGACTGGAACTCGAAGCTGCTACAGCAATACGAATAAAACACGATTAATAACCCTAATTATGGTGGGCAAACCCATGAGTTTGTATCTCTCAGGTGGATTTTTCACGCCATAAAAGCCAGTGGCACATTACCATCAGCCTCAGTGGTGGTGGGACGTGACTTCTCCCAGGTTCACGGGACACTGTCCTTTGCAAGGGACCCACAAGGATCATCAAGTCCAAGTCCTTGCTCTGCAAATGGAAAAGTAGCTGAAGTTGTGTTTTGGTGCCTCAAACTCTGCTTCCTTTCCACTTTAAGAACGTTTCACTCCAGCCAAAAACTTCCTTTGTCTCACAGCCTGAGGAAAAAAAAGGAAAAAAAAGGGGAAAAAAGCAAGGTTTTCTCCAAATAAGACCTTGAGTAACAGAAGTGTGAGGATCCAAAACACTGAAGATCCAAAGGAAAAGAAAAAAACTACTTTCCTCACTCTCTAAATATCCCAGTCAAGGCCAAAAGAAAGGAGTCAGCCCAGCCAGCCAAATCCTAAGGAAAAGAAACAAATGACATCCCTCTGGTGCCCCTGGAATTGCAGAATATCTGGATTTGTTGCTGTTCTGCTCCCAGCGCAGCAGCTGCCAGGCTCGTCCTGCCTTGTTGGCACAACACACCAAATCCAGGGAAAATCCAGGTGCTGAGATGGATCCTGGAAGTCCCACTCTCTTTCAAGACCCGGTATTTTGAAATTAAAAAGAAAGCAAGAAAAACCCTGAAAAATTAGAAGTAATTTGCCAGTACCTAAAGCAGCAAAACCCCTTAAGGAAAAACAAATTATTTTGGAGTTAAAAAGGAAAACAGAAACCCCAAAAAACTGTGTTATGGGGCCATGTTAAGGAGATTCCTTCTAGGATAAAAGTAGCTGGACACACGCTGGAACTGAAAATCCCTCATTTCTGCCTGCTTTTCCTGTTGGATTTCCTTGAATTCCCTCTCCCTTCGCTGTTTCCCTCTCACCTTGTTGCTTCCCACTCCTGCCTCCAATGGGTAGTTGTGTTTCCCACCATAGCCCGGCTCTTCCAAGACAAGATCTTTTGAACTTGAAAATCAAAACAAACCCCAAAAACCCCTTAAATTAGAAGTAATTCCCCAGCACATAAAGCAGCGAACTCCCTTAAGGAAGAACTGGATGTTTCATTTCGCAGCGGGAGCCTCACGAAAATCAGGTTTTCGTTTCCCCTGAGTGCTTGGAGTGGCAAACTCCACAACCAGGGATCCACGTGGAGCAGGATCACACACACATCCACACACTGGCCCCTCTGCTGCTGGATCCTTGCACTCGAAATTCCGGCTCCAGAAGGGAAGTTCTGCCAGCATGGATTGGAAATCATGAGATAACGTGGGAAGATGCGTTTTCCCTCGGTGTTGTTCCATTCGGTCCAACCAGTCGCCCACTCCCTGATTTTCGGTTTTGCTTTTCAAAGCTCTGAATTCCATGAGGATGCACCTCGAGATCCATTAACCGGGATTAAAAAAGGGAAGAAAATGCCACTTATTGCACTGGAGGAACAGAATCAGCGATGGGCTGAGCTGGGACCGTTCACACCTGTGTCTCCTGGAAGCCAAACGGCACCAATTTTCTGGAAATTACCTCAAAGGGGGCAAGTTGAGTCTCAGAGGAGTCAGGAGGCCGTTTTTACACAGGGTGGGAGGCTGGGCAGCCCAGGCAGTGCAGCCCATGGAGCACAAACATCTCAGTGGTGGCTTTTTGCCCAGAAACACCATCAGCTGCTCCAAGGGATGGAGGGTGGAGAGACCCTCTCAAAAATCAACTCAGGGGGCTGCAGGGGTCATGGACATCTCCCAACGAGGAGAAGAGCAGTGCCCATAAACATCACTGCTATTTTCTGGGGCGGAGAGTCTTTCCTGCTCTTCTTGTGACCAGAAAGTTCCCATAAAAGCCCATGATTGCAGCCTGGAACTTTGCACATGGGCCGTGAAACAGGAAAGATTATTTTTTTGCCTCGGTGTTAAAAAATGCCAAAATCTTTGTGATCACCTGAAGCGTTGGGATTTTATGTTTTCCTCAGTAGGTTTCATGTATTTGTAGGGAATTGAAAGGACAAGTGAATCTTAAAGAGGCTAAAATATCATCTCCCAGCCCCACACTGGAGAAGTACGTTTGATGGAGCTGGGATTTTCCCTATAGGGACCTTTTTTCTCTTTTGTTTTTTTGGCCATCCAATATTTTCATGATAACCCACTCATGAGGTCTCTGTAAGGTGTCCCCGGTATGAAATACAGGGAAGAAGTCAAGCCAGCTGGAAGGCAGCAGTGTGAGAACACAGCCCTGAGATCTTCAAAATCCTGAGGAAATCAATCAGAAATCCCAGAATCACCAAGGCTGGCAGAGACCTTCAGGACCATCGAGTCCCACTGTCACCAGCACGACCACAATCCCCCCTAATCCATGTCCCCAGGGGCCACATCCAGACACCTCTGGGACACTTCCAGAGGCAGTGACTCCACCACCTCCCTGGGACACTCATTCTAAGGCCTGACCACTCTGGTGGGGGAAAAAACCCAATGATGGTCCATAAGACTTCAAAGAGGAATTGAGCAGAGTATTTCAGAAAATTCACAGATGTTCTCAGATCCATAGTCAAGCTTCACACTTCTCTTTGAGGAACAGGTCTGCTCTAGATTCATCTTTTGTCAACCCTGGCTGCCTCCCAAGGTGTGTGTTTGTGTGACAAGGTGCCACGGAGTGAGCCCCAAAGCTGACAGATTTAAGGTCCCTTTGCCCAGGGTGTTCAAAAGTGAGGTAGGGCTGTTTCAGCTCAGGGGCCTTTGAAGAGGGTAACGTGTCCTTGTGCTTCAGGGAAAACACAGAATCGTGGAATGGTTTGGGGGTTGGAAGGGACCTTAAGGATCATCTCATTCCCACCCCCTGCCATGGGCAGGGACACCTTCCACCAGCCCAGGCTGCTCCAAGCCCCGTCCAACCTGGCCTTGGACACTGCCAGGGATCCAGGGGCAGCCACAGCTTCTCTGCCCAACCTGTGCCAGGGCCTGCCCACCCTCCCAGCCAGCAATTCCCTCCCAATATCCCATCTATCCCTGTCCTCTGACAGTGGGAAGCCATTCCCCCTGTCCTGTCCCTCCATCCCTTACCCCAAGTCCCTCTCCAGATCTCCTGGAGCCCCTTTAGGCACTGGAAGGGTGTCTCAGGTCTCCCTGGAACCTTCTCATCTCCAGGCTGAACATCCCTAACTCTCTCAGCCTTTTTTCATAGGAACACAGAGAATTTTCCTTCCGTTTTCACAGCAGACACTGCAGGTGTCTCCCCAGGGGATGTCTCAGCATCAGGAAGACACCGAGAGGGCACCAACCTCTGGCTGAAGTCAAACTGGTGATGGGTTTCACTGGAAATCATTCCCAGTCCATGGATACTTTGGGTGGAAGTGACACTCACTCACCCCCTGGAATCCCTCACAGTTCGCTGAGGACCTTTGGGGACTTCTCAGTCAGATTATGTGCTCCCAACAGCACAGAGAACCTCAAATCCTCCTGCCAAGCACGGACAGAGCAGTGAAAGAACTTTTTGTTCCTCTCCAAGCAGTTGTCAGCCATGGAAGTAGTTTCAGCTTCCCAGGGCTCACCCGGAGATGCATTCCCAGGAGCTGCATCCGACCCCTCGGACCTTCTGCCAGGGGCATGCCCTTGGATTCTGCCCCGTGGGCCGTGTTGTAACAGCTCTCCAGTGGAGCCAGCGAGTCTGGGAGCGTTTTCCTCGGGAATGGCATCATCTGGCTGGGATTCCTCACACAGACACAGCTCCTCGCCGAGGCCCCGCTCGCGCAAATGTTTCTGCCCGTGAGGAATTTCCAGAGCATTAGTAATGAGCTGAGGGGGATAAACCCTGGGTTCACGCGGACACCGAGGAGAGGAATGCTTCTCCAAGAGGGATTTTCATACACCCTCAAATGCCTTTTGCAGTAAGGACGGACTTAAGTATGTGCTTAAGTGCTTTTTGGAAGGGAACTGTCTGGGGTCAGTTTTATTTGCTATCAATTGACAGATATTTTGTGAGGGTTGCTCCGATTCTTGGTGTGAAATTAATGGTTAAATACTTTGATTTCTGATTGTCTTTGCAGTTCTTCCTCCTTCCAAATATAATAAAAGCCATTACAGCCATTATTCTGCCTTACATTTGTTGCATATAAAAAGACATTCCAGCCCCGAGACCTGACAGATCAGCTTTTTCCTCAAGCACGTTTTGTCTGACTTGTAAAAGTTTTACGAGTTATAAAACCCCTGAAACAATAAGTTTCTGATGGAAATGATGACTAGAGCAAAACTAACAGGTGTCGATGCAATACTCCTACAAGGAGGGGACATGGAAATCTAGGTCAGCTAAAAATATGCATTTTATTTCTTCATTTTACATGCTTAGCACCTTGGTTCTCCAGCCTGAAAAGCAGCAGGAGACTGGAGGGATGCTGTGTGAGTTTTTGAGGGAACTCCTAGCAGGAAATGTGTTTGCACTTAGGAGCAAGCAACTTCCTAGAGAGCTCACACCACATCTAGGCTGGTGTCAACCGGCAGAGCCCTAAAGGGGCTGAAGGAGCTGATTTAATAATAGTTAAACACAATAAGCCATGGCTCTGGTTTGAATCGAGGAATTCAGCCCAGCCTCATGTGAGTTTATTGATGTGGTGCTTCGGATGGGTGTTGTCAGGCTCCAGGGGAAAAAGGGCAAATCCCCTCAGTAAACCTGTTTAGGCTGGGTTTTCCAGCTGGGTCTTTGACTCCTGATCCCCACATGTTGGTAAGGCTGGGTTTAGTGTGGAGACACACCATCAGCTAACAACTTCCTCAGGGGGGACAGGCACTGATCTCTGACCCCTGTGAGCAGGGACGGCACCCAGGAAGGGCTGGGGCTGTGCCAGGGCAGGCTCAGGGGGCATCTCAGCAAAAGGCTCTTCCCCCAGAGGGTGGTGGGCACTGAGCAGGCTGCCCAGGGCAGTGGGCACGGCCCCAAGGCTGCCAGAGCTCCAGGAGCCTTTGGATGACCCTCTGGGGCACAGGGGGAGTCTTGGGGATGGTCCTGTGCAGGGCTGAGGGTTGGACTAGATGACCCTTGTGGGTCCCTTCCAACTCAACATAATCAGGGATTGTGTAGCCCCAGGGAACATCTCTGTCTGCTGATCTGCTGCTTCCCTAAGCCCCATCCCTGCAATCCCTGCACACCCTGTGGATTTGAAATCCATGCTGAGCCATTCCCATAAACTGTAAGGAAACTCCCCATTTCATCAAGGAAACAAACCATGCTGAGCTGTTTTAACATGAGTTTGGGATATCTATACACAGGCTGGGAGAGCTGGGGGGGCTCAACCTGGAAAAGGCTCCAGGGGGACATCAGAGCCCCTGACACTGACTGAAGGGGATTGTAGAAAGGAGGGAGAGGGACTTTTTATTCAGGCAGAGTGACAGGACAAGGGGGAATAGTTTTAAACTGCCAGAGGGCAGGGTTGGATGGGATATTGGGAAGGAATTTTTGGCTGGGAGGGTGGGCAGGCCCTGGCACAGGTTGGGCAGAGAAGCTGTGGCTGCCCCTGGATCCCTGGAAATGTCCAAGGCCAGGTTGGACAGGGCTTGGAGCAGCCGGGGCTGGTGGAAGGTGTCCCTGCCCATGGCAGGGGGGTGAATGGATGATCTTTAATGTCCCTTCCAACCCAAACCGTCCTGTGATTTTAGGATTAACCACAGGGTCTTCCCAGCAGTTTCCCAGCCCACTTAGGAGTCCCTGCACATTTGTGTCCCATTAGAGGTGCTGATAAGCCCTTCCCCACAAGGCCAGTCCTGCTGATGGTTGCAGGCCCTTCACAGAAGGGAATATAAATACAGTAATAAACTACAAATAAATATCACGAGCTGGGAATTGATCATGCCTTTGATTTCTTTCCTGACTGAACACATCCAGCTGTGACATCCACTTCACCTCTCCAGTCCGGGCTGTGACTCAGCAGCGGCCCAAGAGATTAATACTGACCCCAAATCCCCCCTTTGCTGCTTCAACTGTTTCTTCCCAGCTGTTTGCTGTGGAAATTATTTCAGGGGATTGGTGATCGATGATTCAGTGCTATCCAGGGAATCCCCTTGAACCCCCATGGCTTGACTCATCCCCTTGCTCATCGGGTCCACCTGCTCAGGGCATAGCTGTGGTACGAATCCACACTGCCTTACATGGCTGAGGGTCCCAGCTGGGATGGCACATGCTGGGTTTGGGTTTTTTGTTGACTTTGGGGGTGGTTTTTTTAATATGTCATGGCATTGCCTGGTTGTGAAAGGTTCTAAATAATTTTAATCCAAGAAGTACCTGAACCTCCTCAACTCTCAGGAAGGTGGCACAGACAGGTGAGATCTTTGACCAGTGAGTTTTACACGTGTGCAGGTAACTGAAGTGTCCTCACCGATGAAACCAAACACAGCAGCTCTGTTGTGATTCAGTTCTAAAATATTCTTATATTCCTCCTGAGGAGGAGAGAGAGGATCAGTTGGGGAAACTGAAGTCAAACTGGAAGGGACAAGAAAGGATAAGAATAATGGGTGGTCAGGCCTTGGCAGGGGCTGCCCAGGGAGGGTTGGAGTGCCCAGCCCTGGAGGTGCCCAAGGCAGGACTGGCCGTGGCACTGAGTGCTCTGGGCTGGGGGACAAGGTGGGCATCGGGCACAGGGTGGGCTCCGTGGGCTGGCAGGGCTTTTCTGACCTTTTTATTCACATGAATGGTCCTGTGATGGGATTCCCTGGAGTTCCTGCACCAGTCAATGCAGGTGGAGGGTAAGAATGCTTGGAACTCTTAATGAGCAGTTCAGGGCTCACCTCTCAGTCACAACACTTCGGGGACGACTCAGTCAAGTGGAAGGTGGTGAACCCAAACCAGCAAAATAATGAGGAAAAGGAGAGAAAGATATAAATCATTTTGCAGAGGAATCAGTGTAACTCTGACAGGCATGACACAGAAATGCACGTGGCACCACGATCCATCCAGCTCTGAAATACCTAGTCCTAGGGCAGCACGTAAATAATCCCCATTACAGCAAATATGGGGCCTGCCAGGAGTCTCATCAGGGCGTCTTCCCTGGGGCTTTGAGAAAATGAGGGCAAAATAGAAGATCTATTAAAATTGACAAACTTCTAATGCAAGGGCAGGAGACCAGCAGCTGAAATCAGTTTTGTCCTCACCAAGATCTGGAGTTGATTGAGTAATTGAAAAAGTCAGTAGAGTGTGAGTGAAACTCTTGGACATTTCGGCCTTGGTCTAAAGTGAGAGGAGGGAAAAGCTCCAACTGACTTCAGTGCTGGGCAGTTCTGAAAGTCTCCCATGGAGGTCTGTGGGACAGAGATTCTGTTCTGCTCCAACTCCCTGCCCTCCCAGCACTGCTGGGACTTTGCTTGGGTGCACCTGGTGTTGTGCAATGATGTTTTCCCATATCTTTGGCTGTCCCTCTTTCCAGAAACCTGGGATGTTCAAGCTCAGATGTTCAAAGCAGGGACTTTAGTCTTGGTCTGTAACTCCAGTGAAAGGCAGTTCAGTGCTGACACAACCTGGCTTATAGAATTTAGTTTCTTTTTCTTAATACGTACAAATTGATAAATAAACCAAACCTGGTAGCCCAGGCCAACCTCCACGCAAGACAGAACAAGTAGTGGAGTGGTGGCAGGACTTAGACATCCCCTCCAGCCCAGGGAGCTCAGGAATAATCATGAGGGCTCGTTAAGACTTTAAGACAACTGCAGGACTTTAGAGTAAAGATTTCCCACTACAAGTGAGCTGCAGAAGCTAAATATATCCTTCCTGTTTACTCTGTGTGTGATTGCAGACTGAGCTCCAGTCTATAAAACAAAAAGCATCTCTGGCAACTGGGCTCAAGAAGGAGCACTCCGGCCCTGCTGAGTAACAGCATCATCTGACCAGAGCTGGCAGCAAAACACCCTGCAGGCAAGTTCGGGGGACAGCTGGTCATATCTGGGTCAAATCAGCTCCGTGGTTTGCTTCAAACTTCGGGGACAAGACACAGGATAATGTTCTTTCTCTCTCCTTTTTAGGTGACTCTTTCAACTGGTAATGAGCCGTCGATTTTGGAGGCTGCAGAGAGAACCTGTGGAATGTCTGGGACACCTTTGGCTTCGACAAAGACTTTCCAGCTTCTCAGTTCAGGGCAGACTGGTTTCAGATATTTAATTTTTGTCATTTCTTAGTCTATGTATTCCTTAATCTATGATCACTTTTTTCCCTGAATCTTCTTGTTCATAGCAAAAACCTGTCAGAGCTCCTTTGCATCCTGCTCCCAGCACAGAAATACACAGAGGCTCTGGTTTATTCTCTACCCAGACCAGACATTTTCTGGAAGGAAAGGGTCAAAGATGATTTCTTTTTATAAGCAGATGTGAGGAACACGAAGGAAACCTCTTAAGAGCCAGTCCAAAAATGACCAGAGGCACTGTTTTGCAATGCAGAGTGTCCAACCTAGTAAATCCAAACCTCTCTAATAGCTCTTCCTTCCCTTCCCTACCTCTCTTTTTTGTCTCCGAGACAAAGGTCAATTTTGTATTTAGAACACCCTATCAAAGATTTAATGATTGTACCATTGGCCACAGTTCAAACAGCCCAGGCAGGAAAGAATGTACAGCTGTCAAGTGTAAACACAAATGGGTACAGCTCAGAAGTGCTTCAGACAAATCACTGTATGTCATCGGCTGCTTTTAATTAAGAACAGACCAAATATTCTCTCCCTTCCCCCTTCCCTCTTTCTTCTCCCCCTTTCTCACCCACCCCTTCAGTAACTTAAAACAAATATGATTTGTAGGGTATTGTCTTATTGGTGTCTGTCCTGGTGGAAGTAAGCAAATGAATATGGAAAGGGCTGGATTTGAAGTTCAAAGCATATTGTGACATCCCGAGGAGACCACAGATTGTAATCTTGAAAGCGCAACAGCCATAGGTTGGACTTGCACCTTCCCACTCCCTGCATGGAAAGCCTTGCCTCAGGAGCAGAACCCAGGAGCTTTGTTTCCTGTTCTCATCCAAGTCATTGTTTCAGAGCAGATTCCAGGTTGGTCTCCTCATTTGCTTCATTACGAGGTTTTTGCTGGCTCCAGTTCTGGCAGGATGGAAATGTGTTTAAAACGCATCCTATTTTCAGAGATGGGGCATTAATCAATACCTGGACTCTTCTGGGTGGGCCTGGGCTGGGGGCAGCTCAAAGGAGCTGAGGAAAGATGTGGTGCAAACGTTACTTGTGGTCTTTGGTTTCTGACCGTGTCTGTGGATTCCCCACTGCTGTGTTTTGCTGTTGTTGCTGGTGCAGTTCTCCTCTGACTCTGAGCCTTCCAAAAGCAATATCCATCAGTAAACACGGTGTAGCCAGGGATCTGACACTGAAAAAACACCATTAGAATCACCTCTCTCACAGAATCAAAGAATCATGGAATGGTTTGAGTTGGGAGGGACCTTAAACATCATCCTGTTCCAAAACCCCTGCCATGGGCAGAGACACCTTCCACTAGCTCAGGTTGCTCCAACCTGGCCTTGGACACTTCCAGGGATGGGGCAGCCAGAGCTTCTCTGCCCAACCTGTGCCACTTTGACTGAAGGGTGGAGAAATAAACCCCCTGCAAGGAAAGAAATCACATTTGGCTTCACTTGCCAGCCCATCCTGCTTCTCTTTGCTTCGGGGACACCACTGTGACAACAGTGATAGCGTCACTGGTGGGGCATCAGGAAAGGATTGCGAGGTAGGGGGTGTAAAAAGCATCCCATGAGTCTCTGCCGTGCCAGGGCATCTGGTGAGAAGGTATTTCTGCATTTCCAAGATAAATAGGTGGGCAGTGGTTTTTAGCTGCTCGCTGCTGCTGTTGTTGAAATGCCACTTCTTCTGGCCACCAGGGATTTTCTCCGCTGCTCGACCGAGACAGAAAGGGTGCGTTTTCCTTGGAGAGAAGTTTATGGCTTCCCACATGAAAAGAGTTCCTGGCAGACATCCTCCTGTGTGCCACTGGCCACAGAAAAGAGTGGATGTGATTGGGAAACGCAGTATTGGCTATTTCCGTATTTGCTCATGACAAAGAGGCAGAAACAATGGGGAAAACCCAACTAATTTCATGGAACCATGGAATGTCCTGGGATAGAAGGGCCCTCCATGATCACCTGGCCACAACCCCCCTGCCATGGCAGGGACACCTTCCAGCAGCCCAGGCTGCTCCAAGTCCCGTCCAGCCTGGCCTGGGACACTTCCAGGGATCCAGGGGCAGCCACAGCTTCTCTGGGCATCCTGTGCCAGGGCCTGCCCACCCTCCCAGCCAGCAATTCCTTCCTAATATTTAATCTACCCCTGCCTTTCTTCAGCTTAAAACCATCCCCCCTTGTCCTACACCACAGCTACACGTGCCTTCTGCTCCAGGCCCTGGGAGGTAACTGGGGAACAAAGTTTTGGGTTTTTTTTACGTTTTTAAAGACCTAAATACTGTCAGCTAATGCTAAACTTGGTGCATGAATCTCTGCACAGGGGCTAAACCACTTTCACATTTCGTTTTCCTTTTCACCATGTCCTTCTGTCCAAAGAAGGGGAACAGTCACAAACTATTAGGTGGAAACCAAAAGAAGGTGACAATTTTATTAAGGTTCTGTGGAGAGCCAACAGATGAGTCTTGTCTCTGTCTCTACAAGCAGCTGAATTTGTGCCAGTTCTGAGACAAAAAAAAAAAAAACAAGACAAAAGAAAAGCAAATGATCATGGAAACACAAGAGGAATTAGGAAGACATATGGAGATTTCCATGAAATGTAGCCCCTAAATTTGCTAGGAAACGTGTTTCCTATTTGCTTCACACGTTCAAAAGTCTGGTTTGTGTGCAGCAGAAGCAGCTTGCCTTTATATTCCGGGTGGGGTTGGTGCAATGTGTGCATTGAATCCTGGAACACAACTCAGCAGTGCACATGTATGTATTTTGTACATTAATTATTACGGTTCTATATAACGTACATGCATTAGGCTGTGTTTATTGCGTGGTGCTTGTGTCAGGTTTGGTGAGGAAGCCAAGCCCTCTCCCAAGTCCCACAGACAGAGGCCCCCCAGCTGGATCAGAAGGGTTGTCTGAAAAGAGCTCTGTCTTTTTACAAGGCTCAGAAGCCCAGTAAAACTTCCCTACATCCTCATGCAAGCTCCCAACAGAAAATAAAAAATCCTTTATTAAATCAGGCGGCCCTTTGGGGAGACGTGTGTGACATCATCCGAACAAATGGATTCGATGAAGAAAGCATCAGGATGCCCCACTCTGGGAGTGGGATTACGGAGCTGGGCCTGTGGGAGGCCTCCAAAAGGGACAAGTTTTCCACCTTAATTTGATTTTTGAGGATGCCAGGCTCTCTGAGACATGGGGGGATGCTTCCCTCTGAAATCAGTGGGATTCTTTACGCAAGATTTGCTCTTAAAATCCTGCCGAGCGATTCTGTTACACACAAAGCTCCTTTTCCCTTATGTTTTTTAAGAACCTATTCCAACTCAAACCGATCGAGACAAAACAATGCCCGTATCGGGGCAAAAAATCAAGGAAAAGAATGACTTTGGTTCATGATTCATCGAATTCCTTAATTGTTTTTTACATCTCTGCTTTTCATTGTGTGCAAGCAGAAGGCAGCAATCCTCATGTCACGTAATTACACGGAATTCCACGCAGTTTAGGCAAAAACGCACCTTTGAATCACTGCATGGGGAGAAACAACAGGTGAAGTTCTGCGTGCACCTACACACTGTGCCTCGAGGACGTTCTGGGGACACCCTGCCATGCAGCGCAGCCTTTCAGAGAGGTTTGGTATCAGTTTATCTCTTCCGAGTGGGAAAACCACGGGATGATGAGTTGCAGAGAATAAACTCGTATTTTAACACGGGCTTCAAGGAAAGAGAAGCCCCACAAAGCGAAAACCCCAGAAAATCTCTCTCTGATTGTCTAAAGACGTGACGGATCAGGGAAATTCCTGAAGCTGTCTTGTATTTGAAGGTCCGTATTCAACAAGCCACGCTGAGCTGACCATGGCTGATGGCAACGGAGACAATTTCCCTGTGTGGTGGCTGCTGTCACAGCGAGGCCAGAACTTTGAGGTCCATCTGGCACTGCTCGGAATCGTTACATTAATTAGGAATATAAAGCCGAAAACGACTGCCGTCGGAATTGGAAGCTCCTCCTGATGCCTGGAGGAGGTTCCTCCAGCGTTGGTCAGCCTGTTTCAGCAAGAGGAGCTACAACACTTGCAGGAGCTCTGGTTTTATTGCTGTGGCATCTCTGCGTGGAAACAGATGTGAGAAGGAGGCTCTGCCCTCTAAGTGCCCTCGAAATCTGTGGCACGTGGCCCTGGGGTGCCAAGGTCAGGCCCGTGGGATCATCATTAGTGCTCCAATTAGGTGAACTCCCTTGGTTTTCACAGGATCCCTGGGGCTGGAAAAGCCCTGCCAGCCCACGGAGCCCACCCTGTGCCCGATGCCCACCTTGTCCCCCAGCCCAGAGCAGTCAGTGCCACGGCCAGTCCTGCCTTGGGCACCTCCAGGGCTGGGCACTCCAACCCTCCCTGGGCAGCCCCTGCCAAGGCCTGACCACCCTTTCCAGGCAGGAATTCCTCCCCATGTCCCCCCTGCCCCTGCCCTGGCACAACTCCCAGTGATCTATTAGCCTTTCACAGCTCCCAAAGACACCGACCCAGGAATGCTGCTCACGTTCATCCCCACTCCTGTTTGCTCTGCCTTGCTGGTCTGTTCCAGCCTTCAAGGACTGGCAGAGCTTCCCCAGCAGTGCAGAGAAGTGATGGCTGTCCATCCCCTGGACCTCTCCAAAAGAGTTTTAAAGACTTTTGGAAGTCCCTATCCTTGGTGTGGATGAAAAAGAACTTCTCCAGATGGTTTGGCAGTGCTCAAATTCGTGGAATTGTGGAATGGTTTGGGTTGGAAAGGACCCTAAAGATCATCCAATGCCACCCCTTGCCACGGGCAGGGACACCTTTCACCAGTCCAGGTTGCTCCAACCCCCGTCCAACCTGGCCTTGGACACTTCCAGGGTGTGCCAGGGCCTGCCCACCCTCACAGCCAAGAATTGCTTCCCATGATCTAATCCAAGATTCCCAGTTCAGCTAAAAATGCAAGTGACAGGGAAAGGCTCAATGACAATGCACAGGTTAACTGTGTTGTACAGTAACACCCTCCAGAATTCCAGCTGGGATCCACAGCACCCAGCCTGTGGGAAATGACTTGATCTGATTTTCAAGGACAAACACTCTGTGTTGAAAGGAAATAAAAAGGAAAAAAGGCACCCACTGCTTCTCTGGGGAAGATGTCAACAAATAAAACAAGCAGGAACACCTTGTACCAAGGTGGGTTTTTTAATATCTTGTAATTTAGAAAATCACAGCCTTTAGAGAGAGCTCTTGCTGAGCTGATTAAGGGCTTCCAGAAGAAGAGAAAGTGAGGGTAACGTGTGGAAACTTGTCCTGCCACTCCTGTGGCTACTCCAGGTAAGGCACGGAGAACAATGTGGGAGTTCTTCATTGTGGTGGCACATTGTGCTTTCCAAGCATATGGAAAACACATGAAAAACTAAAGAAATTGATAGTGCTTAAAAAAAAAAAAAAAGAAGAAAAAAGATCTTTTTAGCCATAAAAGTTTTGCTTCACAGTCATTTTTGTTCGGCTGCCCCATGTTCTTGTTTTCAGTGGGAGAATTCCTTGAGTAGGTTGTGTGATCCATGACACACCGTGGGGAAATTCCCACCTTATTCCCATTAACGGTGAGAACTGGAAGATGAATCTGGCAAGAGCACCTAGAAATGGAAGTACGTGGACTGCACCTCCCTGGGAAAGATTGTACCAACATCGCCAGCCTAAAATATTTTACTATTTTTGCCAAGAAAAAGAAGAATTGTTGGTAAACTTTTTCATTAATTTTTAATTTGTTAAAATTTTTTGTTCTTTCTTTGAAGGAAGTGGCTGCTGTGAAGCCTGGGAGGTTCCTGAGAGACTCAGCAGTTTTTATTGTAGGTATAATAAAACAAAATTCCTGGGCACTGAAAATGAACAAACCTTTTCTGTTGGGAAACAACAGATATTTGCATTCTCTGAATGACAGAATAAGCTACTGAAAAATGGACCGAATTACTTCTGTTGCCATAACTTCAAGGGCCTGGGTTTATTGGAAAGAACTTGGTTAGGAGTTAAAGAGTCTCATTCACAGGGAGCTCTGTCCCATTTCCAGTGGAATCTCTTCCCAATTTACCATTTCCGTGCAATTTGTCCAGGACATTCCCTTCTTTTGTGAACAGTTATTTTTACTTGATGTGTTTTTCCTGTCCTGGGTTTCTGTGACTTCAATTACGTTCCTAAATATGTTCACCACCACTGACCTTCTCATTCCAAAGTGGAGAGAAATCCATTAAAATCCAATCTGGCCTGGGACACTCCCAGGGATCCAGGGGCAGCCACAGCTTCTCTGGGCATCCTGTGCCAGGGCCTGCCCACCTTCCCAGCCAGCAATTCCTTCCCGATATCCCATCTAACCCTATTCCTTGGCAGTTTGAAGCCATTCCCCTTGTCCTGTCACTTGGAAATAGTCTCCCTCCATCTTTCTTGTGGTTCCTTCAGGCCTTGGAAGGCCACAATGAGGTCATCCCAAAGCTTCTCTTTTGAAGATAAAAGTGCTCAAAAGGTAACTGGATAACAAGGGGTGGATGACCAGAATTCATGTTGGGAATATTATGGAAGTTGTGGACTCCTCACCCCTGGAAGTGTCCAAGGCCAGGTTGGAGGAGGTTTGGAGCAACCTGGGCTGGTGGAAGGTGTCCCTGCCCATGGCAGGAGGTTGGAATCTTTCACTTCCCTTCCAACTCAAACCATTCTGTGATTCAAATCCCACCTCTTTGTGACCTGCTGTTGGAACATGAGCCTAATTCTCTGTCCTTCACTGGAAGGATCCTAAACATTCAAATAAAACCCAAAGCATTTGGGGCCAGGACAGTGGCTCCTTCCCTCCTGAGCTTTGCACACCCCCTGCTCCAACCAAGCTGAGATGTTTTCCAATCTGGTCCATCCTGCCAAGCCTTAAAACTTGGGTCTTATAATGTTCCAAAGTGCAAAACGCTGTGCTGGGATTTGGAATTGATCCTGTCTGGATCCCAGCCCACACCATCCAGCTGTGGAGTCAACATTGTTAAATGGCTCTTCTAGTCCACCAGGAAGTATTAGAGGGCTGGAGGTCAAGGGGCTTTTAAGTTATTTGGTGTTTAATTGAACAACTGCGATGTTGTTGTCAGAGAAATTACTTGATATGATTTTATTTGAGGGTCTGCAGAGGGCCCTGTGCACGTCCAATTTAACGTGGCAATAAATGTCGGGCAGTCTATTGAATTCTCATATCCACAAAGGCAGGGAGATGGGACGTGTGTGCCTTTTTTAGTGCCCTTTACCAAGTGCTTCTTAACCAATCAATATTTCAGCTGCTGTAATTGTAGTTTTAAATGGAATGGTTGGAACTGGAGCGGCAGCAAAACTGGCTCTGGGGTGAAGAGGTGGGGTGAGAAGGGTCCTGGCTCTTGCAGAGAAGGTGTGACACCCTCCCAGCTCTCACCAGTGACTTCCTCCAAAACAAGAGGTGAGAGGTTTGCCCCAGTCCTGAAGGAGCTGGGTGTTATCTCACTTAACTCACCTGCCTTTGGGTGCCTCTGAGCTCTGGGGTCATCTCTAGGTAGAAATGAGCCACTTTAACCCTGTTATTTCTTCCTTTGATTTCACATCACAGCCTGGTTCGACGGCAGAAGAAATGCAGGGCACCTTTCTCACTGGTTTGCATCGCTGTGGGCTGAGACCAGATGATTTTGCAGCAAGGGACCTGTTCACTTTTCCAAAATACATCCCGATTTCCCAACTGCCACCACTGACGGTGGTTCAGGGTCACAAAGGAACACCCAAGTCACACGCCCAGCACCGTGGCTGGGATGTTATTAAACTGTTCTCATGACCACAGGAATAGCCTGAATCTCCCTGTAACTGCAGCCCTTGCAGAGTTAATCCAGCCAGGAAACAGAGGTGATGCTGCATTTTGTGGGTGACTAACTGACCTTGGCACAGCTGAAAAGCCCAGCTCTGCATTGACTGAAATTTCAAAGTGTTACCAAAAAAATAAGTCACTATCTCGGTCAAACTGAAACGAGCTGTTGAATTTAGAAGAAAATCTGTGACTTTATTTTCAGTTATTCATTCATCACGAGCCACAAGTTTTGTCACAACTTCAGTGATAAAAGTGGCACCTGAATTAGGATATTTAAACGAGCTGCAGGCCAGAGATGACTCAGCTGCAGTTCTCTGTCCCCATCAGACAGGGGCCCATTGCGTTCACACAGGTTTTCTCTTGTGAGAAAAGTTAAGAAACACTAAACTGAGTCATTGTGGGCAGTTCTGTGAATGTGACCTCGGTGCTCAGCAACCATCAGATGAAAACTGCTCCTGCTAAGGTGTGATGGTTTGAGCCGGTGACCCCAAATCCCCTCCTCAAGTGGGCAGGGGAGAGAACGTACAACGAAAGGTCCATGGGTCAAGATAAGGACAGGGATGGATCACTCAGTGACCACCATCATGGGCAAAACAGACTCAAAGTGGGGAAACTAAATGAGTTTATTACCAATCAAAATCAGAGCAGGAGAAGGAGAAGAAAAACAAGTGTTTAAAAACACCTTCTCTCCAAGCCCTCTCTCCTTCTTGGGCTTGACTTTATTCCTGATTCTCCACCTGCTCCCCACCAGCTGCACAGGGAGACGGGAGTGGGGTTTATGGTCAGTTCTTCACATGGTGTTTCTCCTGCTTCCTTCTCCTCATGGGGAGGGCTCCTCACACTCTCCCCTCCCCCTGGAGACAGTCCTCCAAGGAACTTCTCCAGTATGACTCCTTCCCACAGGCTGCAGTTCTTCAGGAACTGCTCCAGCGTGGGTCCCACCAGGGAAACCTGCTCCCGCCTGGGCCCCTCTGTCNTCCCGGAGCCGGCGCTGCCGTCTCTGGTGGGCTCAGCCTTGGCCAGCGGCGGCTCCGTCCTGGCCCCGGCTGGCCCTGGCCCTGCTGGCCCTGGGCAACTTCCAGCAGCTTCTCCCAGGAGCCAGCCCTGCGCCCCCCCTGGTACCAAACCCAATACACTGAGGAATAAAATAAGACACGTTATTAGGACACGTTTTGACTTGAACACTCCTCTTGGCCCCACCTCAGACGAACGTCAAAGGACGTGCACGGGAAAGGTGCATGGAGAGCACAGCACTTTTCCCACGTGTTTGTGAAAAACAAACATGGGAATGTCTACCCAGGGAAGCTGTGGCTGCCCCTGGATCCCTGGGAGTGTCCCAGGCCAGGTTGGACAGGACTTGGAGCAGCCTGGGCTGGTGGAAGGTGTCCTTGCCCATGGCAGGGTTGGCACTGGGTGGGTTTTGGGGTCCCTCCCAACCCAAACCATTCTGGGATTCCATGAAAAAGCTTTTCTTTGGAGATGTCCCATCTCACCTGCAGACAGAGCAGCTCCTTCCAAGCCCTGGTTGTCCAGACACTTGCACACAAGTGGCTTCACACGTAGAATTAGACCCACTAAATTCCCTGCTCAAACGCGTAAACCTCAGCACGTGCACAAACATTTCCAGGTGTGGGGACTTCAAAAGTGTCCTCAGCTCAGCAAGGACTCAGAGCACATGCTTAAGACCCCCTGCCAGAGGTTTTTGGTGGTTTCGGGAGAGCAGGAATGGACTTGTGGCACTGATTTACAAACCATAAAATCATGGCATACTTGGTTAAACTCTGATTAAACACACCAGCAACTGGAAGGTTTGTAATCTCCCCAGACATGATGAAAGAAGAGTCAAAATTCTCCTAATACAGACATTTATTTCTGATCTTGCCTTTCAGCAGGCTTGCTAATTGGACAGAAATTGCCTTATTTGTGGACATCAATTTATCATAGTCATGATCCTACAGTTTTCCTTCTTCAAATCTCTTCCAGAGCAACAGGATTAGGTGAGACTGTCATTAGAGTGCTCTGATAAATACCCAGAAAAACCTTTAAAAACCCGCTGACTGGGGAACAGAGACACTTAAAACACAACGTAGTGTTTAGCCCCGGGCCTTGGCAAGGATTGAAACAAAATGTTTTGAAACAAAGCAAATTGGCATTTTGCTGACTTTTAATGTACTTGTCTTTCCAAGCAAGACACCTGGTTCAACTACACAAAACAGCTATTGAGAATCAGAGTCTGAGCTTTTGTTATGCAAAAGGTAAACGAGGGCAACGTGAACTCTGGGAGAGAGTCAGGTTCAGGGGTTTTTTGGCTTTCTCCCCGGGGTAACCTGTCAAGAAAGTCCTGTTACTGACAGGAAACCGGAGTCCTCTGAGAATGTGTTGGTTTGGTTTTTTGGGGGGTGAGGGGAGACAGTCCATTAGTGAAAACACACCCAGGGCAGTGGAATACACTGGGCAAATTAAGCAGAAGAAATGTCCCCACGTTAGAATATCAGGTTTTATGCAACTGGCAGGGGAGTGTTGATGTACAGGAAGGGGGATTCACATGTGAAAGAGGCTGGAGAGGTGATGTCACAGCACTGCTCATGTGTCACCTTAATTTTGGGGCTTTCAGAGGTGTTTTATGAGATCCCTGATGGATGGTGAGCAATTCATTGGTGTATTTTCTTGCATGTCTGATGGCTTGAGATTTTAGTGAATTCAANCCCAGCCCATGGCAGGGGTGGCACTGCGTGGGCTCTGTGGTCCCTCCCAACCCAAAGTATTCTGTGATTCTGTGAATCTGATGTATTATTGAGTTTAAATAATAAGTATGGCCTTAAGTTCAGACTAACAAAATCTGCAAGCCTGGATTTAGTATTGAAAATCAAGAGAGGGCACAGAGTCCATAAAATCCCTGTCTGCTCATCCAGAACACCCTTTTCATCATAAATTTAATTTGAAGAGCAGAATATGTCCTATTTCAATATTAAATCTCGGTCATCCTGATCGTGAAGCCCTCCATCAAATAAACCAGGGTGATCTGTCAAAGTACTACCATTAAAACAAAAAATGTTTCAACAAGAATGTTTTGCCAGAGCTGCTCATTAAAAACTTCTCAGTAAAGACTTTTTCACCTCAAAAAAAAACTATTGGAAAAAAATAGGAAAATAGGAGTCATCTAAATGTCTCCCTTTTTATTTTCAAAGGAAAATTGAGGGGTGAGAGGCTTAAAACCACTTTTCATTCATACAAATAAGCAATGTTTTAAAAAACTGAAATGAAACTTTAAAAATTGTTCAAAGTGATTAAATGAGACCTAGTTTGGTGTGTTGTATTGGGGGTTTTTTATTTCCAAAATGACACTTGATATTATAACTATTTGTCCTGACATCAATCGTTTATTATTTTTTACTGATTCAATACAGCAAAATGTTCAAATTCTTGCAGATTTCCCATGAGATGGTTACAAAAAAAAAAATCCTACCCAGCTCTTTTAGAAATCGCAACACAAAAAGACAATCCTGACTTCGTGCCTGAACATGTTTTTTTGGGATAGTGAGCTCGAAGGAGGTGAGAATTAGTGGATAATTCAGGAAAATCAGACCTCTGGTGGAGCAGATGGGTGGCAGACAAACCAGGCTGCAGGATCAGGGGTCAGGTGGGCTCTGGGAGGGGATTCCTGGAGATAAAAGGGTCTTATTTTAACGATGTACCACAGACAAGCTGCTGTAACCTTGAAATAGTTGCTTCTTATGGCAGAAAGGCCGGTCGCCTGTGCTTCTTTTATTTTATTATTATTACATAATTACTGTCATGACAGTTTGCAAAGTGTTTCCCATGGCAAGGCGGGACTGATGCACTTCCAGTGATGGAGAGACATGGATGGGAGTAGCTCAGGCTCCAAACCTTCCCCACCCCTGAAGTCTCCCCTGTCTCCCATCTGGCCTCAAATGCAGCAGATGATTAAAATTAATATAATTAATCCCATTCTCACTGTGCTAACGGAGACAAGTGCAGGCACTAATTCATCCTCTTGCCCCTTGATTTAGTGCTCACTCTTGGCTCCCAGCCCACAGCCCCTTCCACAGGAGACTTTTCCTCCTTTTGGCTCCCTTCTCCATCCCAAGGTCCCACCAGAGGCCCTTGGGACCCCTGGCATGAGGAAGGTTTGGCCCCATCCCATGGGATGCCCCGGGGCTCCCTTGGCTTCCCAAACCTGCCTCTTTCCTTCTTTGGGAGCCACCTGGGCTCCTGCCAGGGATTTCCAAAAATCCAGACAGGAGCTGCAGCTCAAATTCCATCTGGATCGAGCCTGGAGGGAAGAAGAAGTGGACCTGTCTGGGAAAAAGGAGCTTTATGGTAATTCTGCAGCAGGCAACCAGACTTTTAGGATGGGAGCCGATTTTTTTGGAGGCTTTAAAGGGGATGAGGAGCCCCAAATCCACGAGAAACAGCAAGTGGGAACATGACAAGGGGAGGGCAAGACTAGTCCTAATCTGCCTGGTCAGATCCACATCTCACACCTGATGGATGCTGTCCAGGACAACAAATTCCGACACATTCTTTACTCTTGGATGAACAGAAGGGGTTGGAAGTGGCCAGAACTGCAGCGAGAGGGATTCCTTGGGTGGAGGGCATGGAAAAGCTCCTGAGAACCTGGGGGTGGACGGAGGGGGATGGCAGCCTGAGGGAAGAAGGGAGGGAAGGTGACATCCTCACCCTCAGCCCTCCCACTGGAGTGTTTTCCCCTTGGCTGTGGTGATGTACCAGCTCCGACACTGCTCAGGCATCACAAGTTCGGACTTGGCATCTCAGAGACGTGCCAAGAACACCATGAGGGCCTGCATGGAAGAGACGGGGGGAAATGAAAGAAAATAAACATGTTTATTGAAAAACAAATGTNCACACACATATATATACAAGTACGAATATGCATTTTCAAGTCACAGAACAGAAAAGAGCAAATGGATAATTCATGGATCTCCTTTACCCTGTTTGAAGTGTCAGAGCGTGATCTAATCCTACAGAGGTTGTTTTTTTTTTCCTGGAAGGGAAAGCTGCTNGGGGACCTCATTGCTCTGCACAACTCCCTGACAGGAGGGGGCAGGGAGGGGGGTCGGGCTCTTCTGCCATGGCCCGAGGGACAGGGGGACAGGAGATGGCCTCAAACTGCACCAGGGCAGGGGCAGAGCAGGGATTAGAGACATTTTTTCCCTTCAGGAGTGGAATGAAAGGTCATCTCCTTTCTTTTCCTTCAGGCCTTGGAATGAGTGTCCCAGGGAGGTGGTGGAGTCACTGTCTGTGGAAGTGTCCCAGAGGTGTCTGGATGTGGCCCTTGGGGACATGGATTAGGGGTGACTGTGGTGGTGATGGTGGGACTGGATGGTCCTGAAGGTCTCTGCCAGTGATGATTCTGGGATTCTGTGAAACACCAGGGGAGACTCAAATGCTCCAGACAGTGACAAACAGAAGTGAGAAATGTTGTTGTCCTTGCCCAGAGCCGAGCAAACAGCTTTAGTTGGGATATTGGGAAGGAATCCTTCCCTGGGAGGGTGGGCAGGCCCTGGCACAGGTTGGGCAGAGAAGCTGTGGCTGCCCCTGGATCCCTGGAAGTGTCCAAGGCCAGGCTGGACGGGGCTTGGAGCGACCTGGGCTGGTGGAAGGTGTCCCTTCCAACCCAAACCATTCCATGACTCTGTGATACACACGTGAAAAGGGGCTGTCTCTGAGTAAATGAGGATGGGGCTGCCGGGGGGGGGGACACCAGAAATCCATGACCACAGTGTTCCCTTTCAGGGTGTCCCCAACAGGGAGGGATGAGGACGAGCTGCCTGAACCCCTGAGGCAAACTAGCCCAGACCTTTGGGCTCAGTGCTCTGTTTGGTGAAACGGCGATAACATCTCCCCCCAGGGCAGCTGGGAGGCTTATTAAGGTTTTGTCTGGTGCTTTGAGATGCACCGAGTGAAAGTCCTTTATGACTATTTTATTGTTATTGTAGGGAGATCAAAGCAGGAGCTCTAATCTAATGCCATCCCTTTTATGTTCCTACCACCCACTTGTATCCAGAAGTCATCCCGGCTGCGGAGTCGCTCCTCTTGGAGCCTCTTGGGCTTCCAAGGCTCCGAGTGTTTGTTTGTCAGGGAGGTTTTCCAGGGTTACTGTCTGACTGCCTGTCAGTCATAGCCTGAACCTTGTAAAAATCTGAGGGCAGACACGAAATTGCCTCATTATTTATCAGGGCTGGAGCAAACCGTGGAGCTCCACGTGTTCTCTAGCTCTGTGCAGTGTTAAATAGGTGTCAAATCAAAAATGTACACTTCCAAGGCTCTGTTTAAATTAAATTTTAACTTACCGGTGTGCAGCTTTTGGTCCTTTTATTATGCATGGAGGATGGTTTGTAAATACATATATATATATATATATATATATATACATACACACACACNATATATATATATATATATACATACACACACACATATATATACAAGTACGAATATGCATTTTCAAGTCACAGAACAGAAAAGAGCAAATGGATAATTCATGGATCTCCTTTACCCTGTTTGAAGTGTCAGAGCGTGATCTAATCCTACAGAGGTTGTTTTTTTTTTCCTGGAAGGGAAAGCTGCTGCTGGGAATCTCAATTTATTAAGTGTGTCCACTTGTTTCTTTTCGGACATCAATTCTACAAAGTGCCTTAATGTGTGAACTGTACACAAAGGGGCTGAGACGGTGAAGGGTGACAGTAAGTGCTCTGCTGACAGGAGACTGTGTGGTCCAATTATTAAAGGGAAAAAAAAAAGAAAAGATGAAACAAAGAAAATAAATAAATAAAGACTACGCAACTTCATGCCCAAACCTGATTGAAAAAGAAGGAAAAACAAGAGTTCTATAGAACAAGTCATACTGAGCTCTTGGAAGGAGACCAAACCCCATGGCACGTATTTTTATTTTCATACTTTTATTGTGTTGTGTCTTACTCTAAACCTGTTCATTCGAGGCTCCAGCTCCCAGGAGCAGCCTCAGCTTTCCCTTGTGCAGGAATTCACACCTCCCTGGGCATGGATTGAGGTGCTGTCTGGGAAATGGAGTTTCTCTTTAGTGACTGAACTGAAAAGGGGGAACAAGGACTGGAAAAAAAGAAGTTGTCTCACAGCAGAAATGTCTCATATCAAAGAGATTATTATTTTATTATTTTATTTTGGATCGCTCTCAAAAGACTCCCTGGAACCCAAACAAAATGTTTGGGGTGGAGAGGATGTTTCGTTTCAGGTTGGTTGTACTTTGTAGTAAGAAACAAAGGAAAACCAAACCGTTAAAACAACAACAGAAAGATCTTTTTAAATGAACAAGTAACTGAGACGAAGACTCAGGAGTTTCACTTCAGAAGTGCTGAAATAATGTGTTTTGATGCCCCGGATTGTCCTTCTTGCAGTTTTTTATCTCTCACAGGACTGAGCGCTGAAATAATTTCCAGTATGAGAGGGTTTTCACTTGGCTCACGTTGGTTTGGCTGAGCAGGAGCCTGTGTTTAAGTATTTTTATAAATGGAGCACTCCAATGATTCACAACTGTGGGATTTGCCATGGAGCAGTTCCACAGCCCCAGCTCAGCAAACCAGGAACAGGCTGCCCAGAGAAGCTGTGGCTGCCCCTGGAGCCCTGGAAGTGTCCAAGGCCAGGTTGGACAGGGCTTGGAGCAACCTGGGCTGGTGGAAGGTGTCCCTGCCCATGGGATGATCTTTAATGTCCCTTCCAGCTCAAATCGTTCTAAGGCTCCACTTCATGAAAAAGTGAAAATGCTCATATATCCAACTGAAAATAAATGAGGAACACAAGCACATCTCATGAAAATGCAACCCAAAGCTGCATTTCCATTAGGAGAGTAAGGAATGGGATTTTTTAAATTTGTTTGTTTAAACTAACTGTGCAGTTCAAATAAAAAGGTGGATTGTGATGACAGGGACACTTGGAAGAGACACCGACACTAAGGCAGGTGTGAAATGGGATGTAGTTGCAGAGAGAGGTTTTGCTGTCTGGGTTATTTCCACGTGATCACCTCCCTAATTTCAGTGCCCTTGTCAGCTGCCATATGTGTATCGAGTCATATATTCATTTCAGCAAGTATATATACGTATGTAGCCTATTTAATATATATATTTATATGTATGTATATATAAAAACTATTGACCTGGGCCTATACTTGTTTTTAACCACTCAAAATGTCCTTCTGCTGCAAGGAAACCCCAACCTACATCACTGTGAGTTTTAAACCCTTGACCTTGAAGGATTCCTGCGGCGACATTTTTGAATGAGCATCAACATCAGGAGATCATGGAATGGTTTGGGTGGGAAGGGACCTCAAAGCCCACCCAGTGCCACCCCCTGCCATGGGCAGGGACACCTTCCACCAGCCCAGGCTGCTCCAAGCCCCGTCCAACCTGGCCTGGGACATTCCCAGGGATCCAGGGGCAGCCACAGCTTCTCTGCCCAACCTGTGCCAGGGCCTGCCCTCCCTCCCAGCCAGCAATTCCTTCCCAATATCCCATCTATCCCTGCCCTCTGGCAATGGGAAGCCATTCCCCTTGGCCTGTCACTCTCTGTATAAAAAGTCCCTCTTCCTCTCTTTTATAAGCCCCCTTAGGCACTGGAAAGGGCTCTGAGGTCTCCATGGATCCTTCTCTTTTCCAGGCTGAACAGCCCCAACTTTCCCAGCCTGGCTCCAGAGCAGAGGGATGGAATGACAGTAATTTTTTAAGACAGATGTGGGATGACATCACCAAAGCTACTCCGCTCTGGGGTGGGTGACATAGCTGCATTAGAGGTGAGAAATGATCTTTTTTTGGTGTTTCATGAAGTAAGGAGTGTAGCAGATTGCTCAGCAGGCAGTGTCCTGAGACTGCAAATTCCATCTTGGGAACACAAACCCATATTCACTGCACGTCAGCAATGGGGTTTCATTCTTTGCTTTTTCCTTTTTTTCTTTTTTTTTGTTTTTTTTTGTTCCCAGGGTGACTTTTCCATGTGCTAAAAACGTCTCATCATGGTAAAACACAAAGCAGGACCTTCCTTTAAAATCCCACCCCCTCTCCTGGGGTGTTTGCCTCATGCAGCTCTGTGGGGATGGGGTGACTCATGTGCACGGTGTCAGCAAAGGTCATCTCCTTTCTTCAATCCATTTTCAGTGCCTGAAGAGAGAGGACAATGGGAAAGAGCACGGGGGACAGCAGGGGGAAAGGGAGTCTGGGGGAAGTTGCACCAGGGCAGGTTCAGAACAGAGATTAGAGACAATTTTTCCCTGCGGGAGTGGTCAGGCCTTGGAATGAGTGTCCCAGGGAGGTGGTGGAGTCACTGTCTGTGGAAGTGTCCCCGAGGTGTCTGGATGTGGCCCTTGGGGACATGGGTTAGAGGGGATTCTGGTGGGGGGTCCTGAAGGTCTCTGCCAGCCCTGGTGATCCTGGAATTCTATGCGTGTAAAAGCTGGCACTGCCCTGGCTTTTCCAGTCCAGGGCAGGGGCCCAAGCCCAGCATTAGCCCAGCAGCACCCGTTTCCCAAGCCCATCACCAGGATCCAACAAAAGCTACCTGAGCATGGGGCAGGTGACAGCCTTGCAATGTGTTTGGTGTGAACTTTGCCCATGGCCCTGCTCCCAGTTTGGCACGGCGAGAAACCACCAGCATCTTCCTCACTGAGGCATTTTCACAGAATGCCAGAGTCACCAAGGCTGGCAGAGACCTTCAGGACCATCCAGTCCCACCATCACCAGCACCACCATAGTCACCCCTAACACATGTACCCCAGGACCACATCCAGATACTTCTGGGACACTTCCAGAGACACTTCCCTGGCACACTTATTCCAAGGCCTGACCACTCTTGAACAGAGAACATTTTTCCAGTATCAAATGTGACCCTGCCCTGGTGATTTGCTTCCCCTCAGTCCATCAGGGCCAAGTTCTCTGTGCTCCTCTCCCTCTAATAACCAGCACACCCATGGACTGTGGCTCTCCTGGTGCATCCTGTCCCACTGGGATGGCTCAGCGACCCCTGCAGCTGACTTGATATGGAGATTGATGCCCCATCCCTGGAAGTGTCCCAGGCCAGGTTGGACGGGGCTTGGAGCAACGTGGGCTGGTGGAAGGTGTCCCTGCCCGTGGCAGGGGGTGGCACTGGATGATCTTTCAGGTCCCTTCCCACCCAAACCATCCTGGGGTTCTGTGATTCTTTCTATGATTTCCCAAGTCTTGGTACACACAAGTTAATCCTCAAATCCTGGGTCCTCCACAGAGACAGGAGACCTGCAGCAGCTGATCACAGCTCAGGTGGTGTCACCAATCAGTTGAGGTTTGCACCATGGGTTTCTTGGGATCATCAGCTGTTCCCTTTGAGAGGCAGTTTAGATCCCTGCCCAGCAGCAAATGCTCTGGATTGCAGTTACTGGTGGGATGCAGGACCTCAAATCTGTCTTGACTGGACTAAAATGAGCATTCACAAAGTACATCTGTGAAACCCTTAGTTCCATGGCTTCATACTTATCACTGTTTTTTTTCCCATTTTACTTTAAAAAATGGAATTAGGAGAGCCTTTATTGACTTCACCAATATAAACAAGATTTAAATCAGCTGAAGTACATGAGAGAACAATGTGAAATTATAATTCTACACCAAATTAATCAAGGACACTAATGGGTAGCCTCTAATATTAAATATGCAACAATAACAGAGAGAAGGAAATAGAATAAAACCCACACATCCCAGAACTTTCCTCACCCCCATTTTATCCCACTCAGCTTTATGATAATGGAGGAGCCCAACTGCAAAGATCAGAGTTGACCCCTGACTTGGCAATAACTCACATCAGCTGGTTCCCTGTCCCTGCCTGGGTCCTCCTTCCCTCCCTCCTTCCCCAAGCATCACGCTGAGGATTTGCAGTGCCACTGGTGTTTGGCTGCACCGCCCATTTGTCATCTCCACATTCCACTTTCCTTAATTTAACCAAGGGCTGAAGTAGTTCTAAATCACAAAAATGGAAAGAAAGGAAACTTTTCACTAGGTTCGAAGAAAAACGCTGGCTTCCCCTCCCTGGGAAACCACAATAAATGCCTTTATTTTCAGCCTCAAGTTTATCACATACTTTCTCAGACTGAGAAAACCTCCCTTAGTAGGTTTACAGTTCCCATGTTGTGCAAGAGGATTTGCTCTGACTCATCCAGACAAATCAGTCATTTTGGGATCAGAGTCCCATTTTTGAAGATTAAGTTGGAGGGAAGGAGCATCAAAGGGCTACAAAGAGTCATCCCAGACTTGTCCCAGTCAATGAGTCCCTGCAGATGGTCAGTGAGAGTCAGTGCTCCTGCCTGCAGGAGCTGTGTGAGGTGGGAGTTTCTCCCTGTAATCCCTTCCCCCATTCCCACCAAGCCCTCCTGGGAGACCTTCCCCGGTGTTGTGTGAGGACCCACCACTGCCTGCCTTGCACACACCTCCTCCCAACCCACCCGGGGGCTTCCAGCTCCTGGGTGCTCCAAATCATGGGTGTCTGCTCTGCTGAGGGGTCCTAAATATGTCCAGGGAAGGGAAGGGAGCTGGGGATGGACCTGGAGAACACGTCCCGTGAGGAGCAGCTTGTGGGGCTGGGGGTGTTTGTGTGGAGAAGAGGAGGCTCAGGGGGGACCTCATTGCTCTGCACAACTCCCTGACAGGAGGGGGCAGGGAGGGGGGTCGGGCTCTTCTGCCATGGCCCGAGGGACAGGGGGACAGGAGATGGCCTCAAACTGCACCAGGGCACATTCAGATGGGATATTGGGATCAATTTTTCCTTGCAGGAGTGGCCAGGCCTTGGAATGAGTGTCCCAGGGAGGTGGTGGAGTCACTGTCTGTGGAAGTGTCCCAGAGGTGTCTGGATGTGGCCTTTGGGGACATGGATTAGGGGGGATTGTGGTGGTGCTGGTGATGGTGGGACTGGATGAGCTGGGATGTCTTTTCCATGATTCTGTAGTTCAAAACTCGACACAGAAGCTGTTTGCACATCCTTGGTGACCCTTGCTACCCTCCTGTGCATCCCTTCTGGTCCCAGGATGGCCCTTTCCTTGGGAGAGGCAGCAAGACCACACCCAGTGCTCAAGACAAGGACAGCCCATGGTTTGACAACAGTGGTTTGGTTTGGTTCTCCCTCTCCCTGGGCACGGAGCCGATATTTCTGCACTGCTCCTGCCCCAGCCCTCCATCTCTGGGTGCTCTCAGGTGACTCAGAGCCCAGCGCTGGACATTTAAATTTAAGATCTATTTTTTCTAGGGTAACATCACTTTGCAATGTTGGAATTCACCTGCTCTTCTCATCTTCAGCTTCATTTCCTTCTGCAAAATATAAATTGAATGTTAAGGGGTTGGGAGGGACCTTAAAGATCATTCAGTCCCAACTCCCTGCCATTGGCAGGGGCACCTCCCACTAGGCTTTATCCAGCTTGGTCCTCAACACTTCCAGGGATGGGTTCCTACATCTTCTGGTTCAACAGTGTTCACCATCACGATGCTCAGAAATGTCTTTAGGAAGGAACGGGTACTGATGCATTCATAGTATTATAATTAATCCCTTCTATTGCCCAACATCAAATGCGAAGTTTGTTCTCCTTTCAAAGCCAGAATTTGAAAGAAACCTCACCAGTGGCCATTTGAGAGCTGGGGAAGAAAAGCAGATAATTAAAAGCAATTGGTGCCATCCCAGCTCTTTGCCTGTGAGCAAAGCAAATTATCCCCAGCACCCCATTTTCTTCTGCTTTGAATATGTGTGTGAAGGGAAATAAATGAGTTTAGGATTCTCAGGCTCATTAGGTCTTGTGGAAAACCAGCAATAACTGTGCTATTATTTTTGAAATATTTTTCACAGCTTTCCCTTTCACGTAAATTTCTATAATTTGTGTTTTAAAGGTCATTCTATTTGAAATTTGGGGATCTTTCTGTTGCCTCTGCAAGCAGACAGATGGAAGATAAAACATTCTAAATGGCAAGCGATAGGGTTTTTTCCTCTTCAGGAAATCATTCAGAATTATGTCAAAACTTCATATTAACAAAATTCGCAACCTACTCAAGAGGGGCATCGTGGAATGAAGGTGTAGAGGAACTGAAAGCAATTCAGGGCACTCAGGAGCCAAAATAGGCCAAAGTCATTGCTCACAAATTGTGTGGAGGGTGATGGATGGGGGAAGGATCAAGGCTGAGAGTTTTTCAAAGCAAAATATCCGAGATTCCTCAGCACAAGGACAAAGTTCAGTGTGGGAGGAAATTGCAGCTCCCAATTGCTCAGGGAAGTGCAAAAGATGCAACAAAATAATCAATCAAAATGTGTTTCACGGTCTATCCTTGACTTTGGAGATAAATGTGGGATATAATCTCTTACTGCCAAAGGTGTATGTGTGATCAAAAACCTGGTTACAATGCTTTTATAACCCAATGAAAGGCAAACAGATGTGGGCAGGGATGCTTAAAAATGAGGATTTTGAAGGGTAGCATGAGTATTACCCTTGAAAAAGGAGGAAAACTGAGCAGAAAGTTTCCCTTCAAACCGAACCAGTGACCCTGCTTTGGAAGCCTGACCTTGCTGGGCTCAGGCCCGATCCTAAAGCACCCTAAGCAGGACAGGCGAGTGCTGGCCAGTGGGAAAACTTGGGATGTTATGGGAGGCACATCAAGGAACCTCAAAGCACGACTGTGCCACAAGGCAGGGAAAAGGGGCAGAAATGTGCCCACAGGTGCTGGATGCACTCACATGGTGCAAATGAATTAAAGCCTGGGCAGCATCTTCTGGCGGAAGATTTAAGGATCGAAAGATCTATCAGATTTAAAGATACTAAATTACTAAAAGTGACCAAAGGAGGGACACGAGGATGACTTTTTTGAAGCTCTGAGGGGGTGTTAACATACAGTCACTGTGGAAAATCTCGAAGGGAGAACAAGAGCATCCCAACTCTTCCCTGGGTGGGCAGAGAGGCATCCCTTGGTCAGGAAGGGGGAGGCAAAGCCCATGGGGCAGCTGTGGGCAACCACAGGAGGATGGAGCCAGCAAGTAATGGCATGTGCAAGGAACGTGGCTGGGCTGGACACTCAGAGCCACGTTCTTGCTCTGCTTTCCAAAAGTCAACAGAGTTTAGTGGGTTTTACAGCAAAGAGAGATCGAGATCAGCATCATCCAGTCCTAAGCACCCCTAAACACAGTCCTAAGCCCCAAGTGTGGGCAAGGTCAAGCCAAATTTCCAGTAACTGGTGTTTGAAGTGTCTCTGAGCGTGGCCACCCACACAGGAAGCAGCCCCGAGCAGGTGGTCAGCTCTGGCTGGCTCCTCTCGGGGGGTTGTGGCTTCCTGACTCACTGCTCGATTACGAGCCCAAAAAAAAGGCTTTGAGATAATCTCCAACTCAAGAAGTTGAAGAAGACGAGGTGCAGGAAGTAACAGTCCAGAAAGGGTGGATGAGGAGTTGGGAAAAAGGTCAAACTAAAACGCTCTGGGGCACCCAGGGATACTCTGACTCCTGGGGATGGTCCAGTGCAGGACCAGGAGTTGGACTCCAGGAGCCCTGTGGGTTCTTCCAGCTCAAGATATTCTGGGATTCTGTGAAACCAAAGGGCTGTTGTGCTGTGTTTGCTCCTCCTGATTCCCGGGTCACCTGATGGGGAAATGGCAAGAAATGGCAAGAGAGGGAAAAGTTAATAAAAAGCCCTCCTGTGTTTTAGAGGATATGCCAACCACCTCCTTGGGCTGAGACTGTTTGCTGAACACCCAGAGGGTGGTGGGCACTGAGCAGGCTGCCCAGGGCAGTGGGCACGGCCCCAAGGCTGCCAGAGCTCCAGGAGCCTTTGGACACCGGGACAGGGACAGGGGGATTGTCGGGGTGTCCTGGGCAGGGTTGGGGTGGCACTGGATGATCCTTGGTGGTCCCTGCCAGCTGAGGATATTCTGGGATTCTATGAGATGCACTTTCCTCTTGTAAAGTAATCCTAAAAACCCAACTCTCTGAATCTTATCCAGAAATCTATGCCTGTGTTATTTTTTCCCCTGGATGATCCTTGTGAGTCCCTTCCAGCTGAGGATATTCCCTGATTCAATAATTCAGGTCACATGCTGAAGTTTTATGTATTCCTTCCAACTTTGCTCTGTTAACAGGTCTCCTTCCTCTCACCATCCCTTCTGCCACCTTCTCAGCAGCATTTGCTTTAGGACATCCCATTTATTTGCTGCATAAACCCCTGTACCAACAGTGTTTTGAATTTCTATGGAAAAGGAGGTGGAAACAGTCCCATTTCCTCAAAGGGGAGTTTTGATTTGGCAAGCACAGGTTGAACCAGGAATTTTCAGGTCTGGGTGACTCTCCGTAGCTGCCAGCACAAATGGCTGTGCAAACACACCCCTGACGTGCTATAAATCAACCTAAATTGTCTAATGCACTCACTGAGTGCCTAATTCTGCTGGGAAAGGTGTGTGATGGCTTTTTTGGGGATAAGGTCTGATTCGAAGCCAGTTGAACTCCATGAGCTTCAGATGCAGGTTTACATGGTGAGAAATGCTCCAAAATAGCTCTCACTCAGACGACATCAAACCACCAGGGCAGCTCTTTCCATGCTGCAAGTGGGGGTTTAAACACCTGAAAACATCATGGTTTCGATGTCAAGAGCCAGCATCCTCCTTCCAAAATTCCCTGGTCTTGTGTTATTCTTGGGCCAGGGCATGTGCCAGAAATGTGTGCCGGGGTAGCAACGCAGTTCTGAGGTGTGAACTTGCGTGTGCACTTTAGCCCAGGATGGTGGGGGAGTTGAGCATCTGTTGGAGCAGCCTTTGCTGGTGTTAGAGTATTACGAAGAATTTCTCCCTCTGCTGAAAAGATCAGGATCAGAGAATCATTCAGAGAATGCTCTGGGGTGACCTCATTGTGGCCCGCCACTGCCTGAAGGAGCTCCAAGGAAGATGGAGAGAGACTATTTCCAAGGGATGGAGGGACAGAACAAGGGGGAATGGCTTCCCACTGCCAGAGGGCAAGGATAGATGGAATACTGGGAAGGAATTTTTGGCTGGGAGGGTGGGCAGGCCCTGGCACAGGTTGGGCAGAGAAGCTGTGGCTGCCCCTGGATCCCTCGAAGTGTCCAAGGCCAGGTTGGACGGGGCTTGGAGCACCCTGGACTGGTGGAAGGTGTCCCTGCCCATGGCAGGGGATTGGAGTGGGTTGATCTTTAAGGTTCCAAGCCAAACAGTTCTGTGATTCTCTGGTGTGTTTATACTAAAAATGTAGGAAGCCTTGTGCTGATCTGTGCTGGAGGACCCTTTCTGTCCTGTGTTATGTGGGTGAGAAAAATAGAGGACTTTCCCTTTTGGAAGGAATGGTATATTTATGTTTTTATATATATATAGTCTGTGGTTCAGCTTCCTGCAGCTGGGCAATATCACAGAGTCATCACAGAATCCCAGAAAGGTTTGGGTGGGAAGGGACATTAAAGACCACCCATTCCCACCCCCTGCCATGGGCAGGGACACCTTCCACCAGTCCAGGGTGCTCCAAGCCCCGTCCAACCTGGCCTTGGACACTTCCAGGGATCCAGGGGCAGCCACAGCTTCTCTGCCCACCCTGTGCCAGGGCCTGCCCACCCTCCCAGGCAAGGACTTGTCCCTAATATCTCCATCTTGCCCTGCCCTCCTACAGCTCAAGCCCATTCCTCCTTGCCTCAATTCTCACACCGTGGTCCCCTCTGTGAGGTCCTGAAGTCAGGGATCCCCATGTTTGTGAGACCAGACACCAGTTGCTGCAGTTGGTTGTGGCCTTGATAGTTTGGTGCTGCCTTTGGAGTACATGGATATCCAGTTCCATATGTCACCCAGAGCCTTGGTTTGGAAACACCAGGAGAAAATAAAAAGAATAAGAAACTCCTGTCACATTTTACCCTGATTCACTGATCACTAAAAAGTGAACAGATTTAAGTTTGTGAATGGGTCTGAGCACAGAAAGTAGAACAATATGGATTCCAATATCTGCAGCATAAGTGAGTCAAACAATCCATCTGACATTTTTTACTGAAAAAAATGAATATTTTAAAATAATAAAACTTTCTGGGATGTTTATGTCAGTTTTGCCATAGTGATTATATGGGCGATATAAGCAGGTGTTATATAATATTAAAGGCATTTAAAGTCTGCATGATTTTGATGTTTTCTATTGGTACAGCATCATAATTACTTACTTCCATTATAGTTTTACTAAAACCCATAAAAATATTTTTTAAAAGAGCTTTAAGAGAGTTTTCTGTTGTTTCAGGTGACAGAGTTCATTACCCAAACACAGTTTTACTTGCCCACACCAAAATCTCTCCAGCCAATTCTCTTGGCATCAAACTGAGCCTCACCCTATTGAATCCATTGCCACAGAAAGGAGAAATTATTTGCTCCATATCTGGCCCAAAAAGACACTTCTGAAGTTGTAGATTTGGGCCCCACAGCTCCTGCCTCCTTCTCTCTGGCATCCTTTCTCCCCTGCTCACAGCTGCCCCTGCCAGCTGTGCCTCGTGCCCCTTGCAGGAACAGCTGCACTCGTGGCCACTCAGCACCAGAAGAACCACAATTCATGGTGAGATGAGTTTGGATAAATCCTCCCCAGATTTGCCTTTCCTGAGAGTGGGAGCTGAGAACAGAGAATTCCAGAATGGGTTGTGTTGGAAGGGACCTTAAAGCCCATCCTGTTCTACCCCTGCCATGGGCAGGGACACCTTCCACCAGCCCAGGTTGCTCCAACCTGGCCTTGGACACTCCCAGGGATCCAGGGGCAGCCACAGCTTCTCTGGGCACCCTGTGCCAGGGCCTGCCCACCCTCCCAGCCAGCAATTCCTTCCCACTACCCCATCTATCCCTGCCCTCCTCCAGCTTAAGGCCATTGCCTCTTGTTCTGTCACTCTCCGCCCATATAAAAGGTCTCCCCCTCCATTTTATAACCCCCTTCAGGCACTGGAAGGGTCTCTTGGGTCTCCTGATCNAGGGCTGCTCCCAGTGAGTTCTTCTCCCAGTCCGTGCCCACGGCTGGGCTTGGCCTGTCCCAGGAGCAGCACCAGCTCTGGGACTGGGTGAACCCCATGAGGTTCTTCTTGGCCCCATTCTGATGCTGGGAAGAGCTGGAAACATCTTGGGCTCAGCTCTCCCTCCCTCCAGTCAGTCCAGCGCCAGGTAATGGAGCTGTAATGATGCCACCCTGTGATTGACACCCACCCTTCCCCCTGGACATCGTCTCAGGGGAGGACTGGAGGTGAACTGGAGCTCCTGCAGCTAAAGAACTGCAAACAATCCTATTTTAAACCAATACCTGTGACAAGAATGTTGGGCATTCCATTTATTAATGAATTCAATAACTTTTTAATCCAGTGAAGGATTCCGTACCTACAGACACACACTTGTTTCAACCATTAATCCAGACAAACCAAGGATTATGTTGTCGTGTTACGGGCTAATGTGCTGAAAAGATCAAGGCATTTAATGAAGTGTAAAATTCATCCCACTGATGACGAAAAATGCCGCTCTCTCCCGGGAAAACTCTGTACAGAAAATGTGGCTTTTTAATGAAAGTTATTTGTGTCTGGTTAATATTCCGGACCATGAGAAAGGGTTTTTGTTGTTGCTGTTGTTTTGGCACATTAACAACATCAAGTGCTGCACCACTTGAGTTTTTCTAACAACTCGAGCCCTTTGGCAGCCAGCCCTGTGTGAGAGTGGATTACCTCTGCTTTAATGGGATAGTTCATTAGCAGATCCAGTCATGTAACTGGGGAGGAGAGGAGGAAACATTTCAGAATTTCCTACGTACTGCGTGCTCAGTTCACCTCGTACCGAGCTCTGGGAACCCAGACCCAGTCTGGGAGACACTCAGTTAATTACTCTCTGTCTCGGAGTGATTAGTCCTGGCCTGGATCCCTCCTTGTGGAGGTTAAACTCTGCCTAAGTCTGGAGGGAGAATTAAAAAAAAAAACAATTGCCAGCGTGAAAACTCAGCCGTGTGAGAGTTTTCAGCTGTGCTGTAAAGATGGAGCTGGGAGAGTGCACTTAAAATTTACATTACCTGGGGATGCACCTGGAGAACACATCCCATGGGAGCAGCTGAGGGGGCTGGGGGTGTTTGTGTGGAGAAGAGGAGGCTCAGGGGGGACCTCATTGCTCTGCACAACTCCCTGACAGGAGGGGGCAGGGAGGGGGGTCGGGCTCTTCTGCCCTGGCCCGAGGGACAGGGGGACAGGAGATGGCCTCAAACTACACCAGGGATGAGGTATTAGGAACATATTTTCCCTTGGAATGAGTGTCCCAGGGAGGGGGTGGAGTCACTGTCTCTGGAAGTGTCCCAGAGGTGTCTGGATGTGGCCCTTGGGGACATGGATTAGGGGTGATCCTGGTGGTGCTCATCCAATGGGACTGGATGAGCTTGGAGGTCTCTTCCAACCTTGATGACCCTGCGATCCTGGGAAAAGAGAACTCCCTGCCACACAGAGAGCTGTCCCTGGCACCAGTGAGCAGGGAACACACAAACCTGGGAAGAGGCTCCTCAGGGATTGCTCTGCCTGGCACTGACACGCAGCTCGAAATGCTCAGACACAGAGGCTGAGTAAAGAGCTTCACACCACGGGGTGAAGAACACCTCCATTCCTATCCTGCCTTCACACAGAGCTAAACTTGGGAATCCTTCTCAAGGGAGATTTGGAGCGAGGCAATACCCCACACGTAAATGCTTTCCATAATTTCCACAGCTCCGGCCTCAAGCTAAAAATCCCGTTTGCTTTTCCTACGGTGGTTTTCCCTTAAAGCTGAGATTTGCTACTCGTGATACCCTACAGTGAGTGAGAGAATGAAGGTGTTTACTTGCAGCAGAAAGGAAATGATGTATTGTATTGCTCCCAAGGGCCACGGTGTGTTCTGTCCGTGGAAGTTCATATCCCTCTGTAAGTGTTAGGGGAAGAAGGTTGACAGAAGCGCTGGACACTCCAGGCCCACTCGTGAAGTCAGAGCAAAGTGGGGATTTATTTGTGGTTATCAGAGTGATAACAGTAGCAGAGCAATATTGGTGCGACGACAGCTTGTCCTCAGGAAAACCTGCATTCCAGGAGCCATGGAGCAGATGTGGAAAGCTTGGACACCACCACCACAGCTGTCTGTAGGGGAAGGAATGCTGCAGCAGGCTGATGGTTGCTTTAAAGTTCTAAACCATTCCTAAAGCTGGGATTTAGAGGAGCCAGGGAGAAAGCTTCACCACAGTGCCCTCACACAAAATAACTCAAGGTTAAGAGAGTGGTTTTATTAAATTGCAGTGGTATTTGTGCAAGTGTTGTCTCAGGAGAGACATCTCTCATTCCACAGAGTCACCAAGGCTGGCTGAGACCTTTAGAACCATCCAGTGCCACCAGCACCACCAGGATCACCCCTAATCCATGTCCCCAAGGGCCACATCCAGACCCCTCTGGGACACTTCCACAGACAGGGACTCCACCACCTCCCTGGGACACTCATTCCAAGCCCTGACCACTCCTGCAGGGAAAAAACGTCCCTAATCTCTGCTCTGCCCCTGCCCTGGTGCAGTTTGAGGCCATCTCCTGTCCCCCTGTCCCTCGGGCCATGGCAGAAGAGCCCGACCCCCCTCCCTGCCCCCTCCTGTCAGGGAGTTGTGCAGAGCAATGAGGTCCCCCCTGAGCCTCCTCTTCTCCAGACTCTCCAGAGACAGGTCAGAATCAAGCTCACAGTTTGATGGACAACCCAGATCTACCTGTAAAACCCAAACTCGCAGGTCCAGCAGATGAAAAGTTCAGGATGGAGATTCCTCTTTCCAGCTGCTCTTCCTGCTTTAATGCATTCTGGGCAAAGCCCTTTCAGATGTCTGCAAAAGAAAACTCCTACTTTAACTGATCAGGCTGCTGTCCTCGGGGGAAGTTAGAGATGTCCATGGGAACAAAATAAATAACGGAGTAAAAAATGGGTCACGCTTTATTATGGCATTTCATGATAGCACAGATCCTTTTTTGAAGTGTTGAACTGTGCCTTTTATTCAGTCAACCAGCAGCCAACTCTGGCATTCATCAATCTGCAATTTATTAGCTGGGAGCCTCTTTCATCAGAAGTCATTCTAAATAAATTTGTGTCTGTTTTTTATTTACTGAAGCTCATGAGGGTTCATCAAAACGATGATCTGGCGGGTGAAAGTGAACAGCAGCAAAAGCTGTCAGAGATCTTTTCAGGCAGGCAATGTCACGGCATGGTGGTGAACACAAGGACCTGGCGTGTGCTGGAGGTTCCACGTGCTCCCAGCGTGGGCTGCAGTGAGAGACACCTCCTTCCAGCAGTGGAATTCCTCATGCAGAGCCTCCTGGAGAACGTGCCAGGGGACAGCAGTGAGTTCAGCACTGAGTTCCTGGGGCAGGTGCAAGAGAAGGTTCAAGGTTAAGGTGAAAATTGATGCCCCAAGGATTTTCCTGGGCAGCTGAAGTTCTCTTGAGATGTAAAAGCTGCTGCTGGGAAAAGAGCAGAGGCTTGGCCTTCCTGGGGCTATTTTTAATTAACACTTCACTTTCTGGGAATTGACTCCCTGGGACATACCTGACGCAAGGGCAGAGACGACCACTTGAGGGAACGACCTCAGCTTGAAAATCTCTCCTTTCTTTTTCCAGCTGGCAGGTCCCCAGTTTTTCTGAGGCACATGGGAAGAGAGAATCATCTCCAGCTTTGAGCTGATCCCTCCCTAAAATGATCCCAGCGCACGAGGGCGACTCCTGACACTGAGCAGTGCCCTGGTACTCCTTGTTTCAGATTTTTAAATTCCCTGCTGAAAGGTTGAACCGGAGAAAGATCCAGGTACATCCTCTCTCCTGCATCATTTTATCTGTTCTGTCCCTGGAAAGTCTTGCATCCAACTTTCCTGGCTTGTAAAAATCTCCCCCAGCAGTTCCTCCATCCTGTACTTATGATGAGAGGGGGCAGGTGAACAACACCTGAGAGGTGCATTAAGGTCCCAAACCAGCTGCTGTGCGAGGGGGGCAGCTGAAGAGGCATCACACATCATGCGTCTGTTGTAGCACCTCTGCTGGAGGTGCTGGAAGGGTGTGAGCTCCTTTTCCTGTCCCTCCCTGGGTGAATGTCACACCTAAACCCCAACCCACCACATCACCAGCCTCCAGCTTCCTTCCATGGAAAAACCTTGAGCATCACCTGGAAGTGGGAGATGTAACCCCTGCTCCAAGAAGCTTTTAGCCCAGCAGGACAAACCTCCAGCCAAGGAGGGAGATGTACGGTGAGGGCAGAGGGAGCCTTTGGCACACTCAGGGTAGGGCTTTTCGTGCCCTTTTCCTCTCTTCTGGGGTTAGACAGACACAGTTTGGTTTGCCCACGCTCTGACCTCTGCACAACCCAGCCCTGCAGCAGAAACCACAGGGCTGTGATTAGTGTAGACCTATGCCCAAGCCATTAAACTGGGCTCCAGGGCAGGATCTGTTAAGCTGGGCTCACTGCCACCCCAGTTTATCTACCTGGCATCCACCTGGCACAACGTGTGGCAAGGCATGGCCTGCTTTTCCTTCCAACACCACTTAGCTGCACCCTCAGTTGTCTCCCAGTATTTGGGGGTTGGCTCTGGAGGAAGGACCTGAAATGGATGTCCCTCATGATGAAACTGAGATGTCCCTCATGGGCGAGGAGAAAACTCCGTGGGCTTTGGTCAGCTGGGAAGGAATGAGGGGGGATTGGAAGGAAGACACTGTAAGAGCAACCAGGGTGTGCAAACAGAAATAAGGCTTTCATTTGTCCAGCTGTGGCACATTTTATGGTGGAGTAGACCCAAAGTCCTTCTGGTGACAGAACATCTCCAGACCACAAGAATTCATCATCACTCATGGCCTCAGTCAATTGCAAATGTTCCAAGCAGAGGGAACCTCTCACATCATCATCCAGAATGTTTAACCACACACCAAACACCATTTTCAGGACTTTTTATTCTCTTCCTTCTCCAGCCACAGAGGTTTGTAAGATCTGGTGTGAGAAAACTGCCAAAAGAAAAGTCAGACCCGTTCTGTTGGATAACTCTGAAGGTGTAGGAGAAGAAAATTTGTCTGGACCACAAACCCTATGGAAGTAGAAGCCACGAGGATTTTGGCCTCCTCATTTGTTCCCTCTCTCATCCTCACAGTTTCATACAGCTGCTTCCCGTTTCTTTCCCTCCTGTTTCTCTCCAAAACTTGCCTTGTGACTGTGGAGTGTTTGATGGAGGAGGTCTGGCTGCTTTCCAGGCTGAGTCACCTCCGAGGGCGACTGCTGAAGCACCTCCTCTCTCAGGAGCAGAACATCCAGTCCATGCACCTCTGGAGAGCCAAGGAATAAGGCACAGGACTGGATATATTCCTCATGGGTGGCTGTAAACAGCTCTTTTATTTTGCTGCTACCATCAGACCACCCCAGAGCCACCTAAGCTTCTTCAAGACAAGAAATCCTCGTTTTAGAACTCAGGGAATCCTATTAAGGTCTGGATTGAGCTGCGGGTGAGGAGAAATTTGAGGTTTGGCTTCTTGTAGATAGAAAGATCACCTGAAATGTTGGAGCTCGAGATGGATGTGCCACAAAATGTGAGGGGGGAGAGGGAGGAGGAGGGAGAGGACTTTGCAGGCCCCCTCTGGGGAGCTGTAATAGATTCCTGCACATTCAATTAGTGGGATGGAGAGCAGATTAAAACCAGATTATTGTCGCTGCAGCTCACGCTGAGCAGAAGCTCAAGATGTTTCTCAGATGTGAGCCAGGCTGGCCCTTTACCTTCCCAGAAGGGACTCAGGGGAGCACCACCTGTCCCACCAGAGCGGGTTTAACCTGCAAGTGTTCCCAGCAGTTTTGCAAAGGTGGCTCCCCGGGTACAAGTGAGACTGCAGTTATGTCAAAAGAATGATATTTTTCCATTCTTCTTTCTTCCATTTCTCCCTGACTGCTGTGCTGCCTTTAATCCATACTAGGAGTTTGTCATTTCCTTAAGCAAAATGCCCCAGGTCGTTTGCATCCTCACCATGCAAATACACGTGCAAACATCCCTCTTTCTAACAATACTTCCTTCTTCGGTGCCATTTGGTTGTGAAATTCTGACCTTCATTGTGTCTGTGTTTGCATCTGAACTCACTGGGCACGGGGAGAAAAAGGCTGCACATCCCTATTCATACACAAAGCACAGCAGCAGGAGCAGCAACAGCCTTCGAAAAGCAATTTCCTCTCTCATTTTTTTGCCTCCACTCCCTCCATAAAATGTGGGTGAGTGTTTCCTCCTCTCTAACCTTCTCCTTTGTTTCTTTTCCTGTAGTCACCGAGCCCCAGACGGCACTGGAGGGTTCTGGCTCAAGGAAATGAGGTGGAAGAAAAGCTGGAGGCAAAGGGGGACCTGGACCCTGAAGAGGAACCTGGAAATAGTCAGGACATATTAATTTGGGCTGCTAANGGAAGGAAGGAAGGAAGGAAGGAAGGAAGGAAGGAAGGAAGGAAGGAAGGAAGGAAGGAAGGAAGGAAGGATACGAATACTGACTAAAATATTGTGGATATTTAGAGAGACAAGAAACCATCAGAGCACAAGACACAAAACTGTTGCTGAGAACCAAGAGGTGACTCAGAGGACAGAGGACACCGACCTGATCTCAGAGATTTGTCCCAATTGATGTGAATCAACCAGCACCGCACAAAGACATTTCCTCCTTCTCAAGCTCCCTCGGGCACTTTTGGAGGAGGTGGGCAGGGAGCAGGAGGGGATTCACATATATCAATATGTATTTATACAAACACGTGTACATTCCTGATAGGGCCTCTGCATTGCACACAACAGGCCCTTTCTGGGCATTCCTCCACGTTTAACAATACACTCTGGCAATTCCAGTGGGTGACACCCAGACACGTCCACCCCGGCCCCACAGCCTCCTCTCTTCCCTTGGTCCCCTGAGTCTCCCTCTAACAATGTGCTAAGCAGAGCCTGGGGCTTGCCAAAGCGAAGACCTCCAGCCCCCTGAAGCCTGGCTCTGGCAAACTCCTGGAGGAAGCACATTCCAGAAGTGAGAGTTCACCCCTGGAGCAGGCACAGGGATGGGAACGCTCCTGTGCTGCAGAGATCCCACATCCCTGGTTCCTGGCCCCTGACTGCCAGGGATACAGTCGGGGTTTGGATAAGATAACCTTCCTTTTTTTTTTAATGTAAATTGCTTTCTGCTTGGAAATGCGCCACAGGGAGGTTGCCTGGAGTTCGTGGCTGATGGGAACGAGTTGCCCGTCCCATAATTTCTCTGCGGTGCTCACTCCAGTGGTTGTTCTTGAGGGAATCACAGAGGGAGAGGAATCTAAAGGTAAGACAGAGAAGAAATGCAAAGCAGGTCAACGAAGCAAAGAACGCAGAGATTATTTTAACAGAAGATGATACTGAAGGCAAAAATATGCCACCAAATGCTTGGTAGCGATGGGAACCAAATGGTGGGTTTGGAGGTGGTGGTTTTGGCTTTGACACAAGCAGAAGAAATTTCCCAGGTTGGGAGAAGGCTGGGGAGGGACTCTTGGCAAGGACAGGGAGGGACAGGACAAGGGGGAATGGCCTTGAGCAGAAGAAAGGCAGGGTTAGATGGGATATTGGGAAGGAATTGCTGGCTGGGAGGGTGGGCAGGCCCTGGCACAGGTTGGGCAGAGAAGCTGTGGCTGCCCCTGGATCCCTGGAAGTGTCCAAGGCCAGGTTGGACAGGGCTTGGATCAACCTGGGCTGGTGGAAGGTGTCCCTGCCCATGACAGGGGGTGGGAATGGGGTGAACTTTAAGGTCCCTTCCAACCCAAACCATCCTGTGATTCTATGATTCTGACACACACAGAATTACCTATAAATATTAAAATCTATGTTTTCCAAGAGATGTCTTGAGTTTCCAACACATATTCCCCCCCCCCTACATGACAGGCAGGTTGTGTTTGGAGGAGTAATTCATGTCCATGATACTGATGGAATATATTTAAGGTGAAGCTTTAATTAGATGCTTATGAATGCAGGTTTTAATTAACTACTCGAACTATCAAGGCTAATCTGTGTGCTTCCAACCTGACTTTGCAGGATAAACATCCCCATGCAGCTCCATAGCTGGAATAATTTGTCCTACTGCCAACAGGGCTGGGAGAACTCCTTGCAGTGTTTTCCTCGGCTGTAAATATCACATATATAGCATTTAAAAGCAATTACCTGACAGGCAGCACCTTGCAGGTGAATATAAATGTTGGCTGTACAAAGCAGCAGAGTTTTGCTGTCCTTGTCGAAGCTGTGGAGGGGCCAGGGCAGAGCAGCTCGAAGCACAACAGGGGCTGTTTTCTGTCGGGCTGGTCAAAACCACAGATGAGACACAACCCCCCCAAATCTGAATCATTGCCTCGTGCCCAGACACCCTTTTGGGTCTCCCCAAAGTTTGCTGGGGGCTCCTGGGGGTGGCAGCTGGTGGAGGGATGGTCTGGTCATGGGGCTGTGTAAGGAAATGCAGAGCAGATCCAGAAGAAGCAGCACAGAGTGGAAGTTTTCCATGCCATCCAAACCCAGCCACGCTCAGCATTGGCAGGGGATGTTCTGCCCACAGTCTGCTCCTTGGGGCTTTTAGAACTCTGTGGTAGAGCCATGTGGGCTTCCTTCCAGCTTCCTCTTCCCTGAGTACATGGAAACACATGCCATTCGCCTCGAGAGGCCTCAGACTCCCAGCAGATGAGCCAGCCTGGGAAATTTTGGGGGGAGCAGAGGGATTGGAGGAGCTGGGCCCTGCCTTAGCCAGGTGAGGGACTTCTCCCAAGCAATTGCTCCAGGTGACCATCTCATGGAGCATGGAACAGATGTCCCTGTGCTTTAGCGTGTCCTGGACAAGGCTGGAATCCTGCTGGTCTCAATGTCCCACTCTCCAGAGGAGTCGTCTCTCCTGTGTCTTCATTTTTGCTGCCGTGGTCTTTTTTTATCCCATCCATATTTAATCAGAGAAGGGATTTAGAGGAATGTAAATAAGCTGAACGTATGTCTGTAAACATACAAATGAACTTGGCAGATCCCTGTCAAGTGCTCTGGTAAATGTGTTGACATGATCATACAGATTTAGGAGCATGCCTGGTTTCCCACTCATACTTTCTCTGTCTCACACACACACAAAAGACTCAATCACACTTTAAAGTGGAAGTAACCAGACAAATTAAAGCTTCTTTTAGGTTTTTGGGCACCTTAATTCATCCAGTCACTGTCACACAGGTAGTTTCCTTGCAGATTGCCAGCTGGGGAGCATCAGTTTTCTTTTGGCATCTGGAAATAACTCCGCCTTGCAGACTGAGAAGATAAATCACAAGTGGAGTCTCTGAGTACATTGCTGTGTGTCCCACAGCTTTGTCACCCTCAAGAGTTTTTGAAAGCTGTGAGGACAGTGGGTGGAGTCCCCAGCATCCAGTGCTCCTGCTCTCCCAAGTCTATCCAAAGGAAAAACACCTCTGGAGTGCACATGCTGTCTAATATATCCTTGGAGAGGAAGTATAGTCAATTCTCTGCAAATGGTCATCCATCCTACAAGCCAATAACACCAGGGGCTGAAAAAGTCCCTCCATATAAATGATCCCATTTTATCTGTCCAGCTCTCAGACTGGGGTGGAAACCAGCAGGATGTTTGCCAGCTGTATCACTGAATTTCCCTGAGCAGCAGAAGCAGCAGCATCCATATAACCGTGGAATGGTTTGGGTTGGAAGATCTTAAAGCCCACCCAGTGCCACCCCTTACCATGGACAGGGACACCTTCCACCAGCCCAGGCTGCTCCAAACCCCATCCAACCTGGCCTTGGAGACTTCCAGGGATCCAGGGGCAGACACAGCTTCTCTGCCCAACCCGTGCCAGGACCTGCCCATCCTTTGGATGAAGAATTTTTTCTTAACATCGGACTTAGCCCTGCCCTCTGGCAGTTTAAAACCATTGCCCTCAACGGTTTCACTTTTTCAATGGTTTTGAAATTTCCCTCAAACCTTTTTGACCTCAGTGGTTGAATTGCTGGTTTGGTTTGGTTTCACTTTTAAAGGAGGAGACCCACGAATTCCCAGCTCTTCCGAGCCGATCCCACGTGCCTCAAGCAATAAGGAATGTTGTCTGTGGACGTTCTGCTGTTCAGCTTTCCCTTTTAGTGACCAGCTCATGCTTTAATGTCAGAGGTGGAGCACTTGGACGGCATCTTTTCCTGAAGGAAGCAGGGAATGCCCTGGGAAGCTCCTGTGGAAGGAGCAGCACGACCACGCAGCTGGATCCGGCGTTTGCTAAGTGGGAAAATGTGAGGAAGGAGGAAGGGAGAAACACAAACAAAACCAGAGCCCTTAAGATCTTCACCATCTGGCTTCAGGAAGATGAGCACGCACAATGCTGAGTTTTTAACTGACAAGCAGAGAAACTCGGAGGACTTTTTGTTGTTCTGAGGGAACCACAGAATATTCTGAGCTGGAAGGGACCCACAAAACAATCTCCCGTTCTGCATTTCAGCTCTAAATGATGTAGGGGTTTAGCTCCGAACCTTCGGCCCATGCCAAAGCTTTCCTTCTGGGTGAGGATGGTGTTTCTCAGGCTTCTCTTTCCTTTGTATATCGGTGTCTTCAACTCAGCCCCCTTGTCCCACCTCATCCCCCTCTCTTGCCCCTGCAGAGCCACTAAAGGGCTTCGAATGGGAATATTGATGCATCCCTGGCGTGGAAAACACCCGTTGGAACCAGCTGCCAGCAATGAGGAGGACTGACCCTGGGTGTGCAGACATGACAGCGGGGACATCTCATTCACCAAGGTTTTCTGGGAGCCGTTCCCTCACTCGCGCACATGCCGGCCCCGGCGCTCCCGCGGTGATTCCAGAGCGGAGGCACCGCTTGGGAAGCCTTGCAGGGATCCATCCCCCACGGACAGGGGCCACGAGCATGACTGGGAGCAATTACCAGCTGGTCATGTGCTAGGGGGAGCTTTGCCAGCCGCCACCCCTGGCCAGCCCACGGAGAGAGAGGCGCAGGCGATCCCACGGCTCCTGGTTTTCCTTCCCTTCATCCCCACGGCTTCAACTGCCTTTGATTACCCTGGCGCCAAATAAATGAAACCGTTTCATAGCCATATAATCACCCATCAGCGGGAAGAAAGGGAAAACGCCTGTGTGCCGGGTGTTTATAAATATGCCAAATGGAAAAGGGGGATTGCTCTGCCCTCCCAGCTCTCCTGAGACGCTGCGGGTCCTCTTGGAAAAGCTGGACGCTGCTTCCGCCCCGCCAGGGATGTGGGGCTGGAAGTGCCATGAAGGGATGGGCAATGCTGCCCTTTCCATCCCAGCCCAGGTTGGTGCCCGGGGACAGGGAAGGGAGGTGTGAGGGGCACAGTGGGAACACAGCGCCTGGGTGGGAGCAAAATGAAGGGAGGGGAAAAGGGGGGGAATAAATTGCAGATGCAGGCTGCTGCAATATGCTGGAACACGTGGAATAACCTGACTTGACTCCCATCAGCCCAAGGGGTTTTGGAATCTCCAGGGAAATGGAAATAGCAGCTCCTGCAATAAGTAGCCCAACAGCCTGAGCGCTGCCCCAATCTCAGGGGAGCTTCCAGCTTGTCACACAAGCTCTGTGCGGGTGCTCATCCAGAAGTTTTCCTGACTATTTGGCAGTGGAATCATAGAAACATGGAATGGTTTGGGTTGGAACCTCAGAATTTGCATGTGTTTCTTAAGGAGTTCAGAAAGGACCCAAATATCTCCCCTGCACTGACATGGAAGTGAGCACTGACCTGCCCAAACCACACCTCCCTTCCCAGGAAAGCTGCTCTCGTCCGTGACTAATGTTAAACTGTGCCTAAGTCTGTAGGCTGAGCAGATAAAACAGACCAGAGCCGATAAAAATATGTTTAAATGAATATTGAACTTTCTTTAGACTACTGACCAAAGTGGGTTTTCTCACATATTCTTCAGCTGAGACAATTTCAGGGCTGCTGTCCAGGCCCTGATATCAAGAGAGAACTGGATCACAGTTACCCTCTGGAAATGCTATTTGAGGTTTTTCTTATGATATTATGTCACTGTCCACGGCATAACATTTCAATACCACATAAATTATGTGCATTATGCATTATGACCAAATGACATAGAAATGCACCGAGTCCTAAGTAATACAGAAGGAAATCTGTTGTTGATCATTTCTGCTCAACTTTGATGCAGATAATTTCAATATTTTATTTAATTAGCCTTTATTGTGCCTCCCATACCACAGCTGTCTTTCTGTCTTTCCACTGAATGCCACAGAAATGTCTGGACAGTAGAAAAATGAGGTTAAAATAATGGAATATCTTTCATTTTGCATATGTGGGTACGGTCCAGTTGTGCTCTGTTAGGGACAAGGGGCTTTTTCCAGAGGTTAATATGTTCAGCCTCGCAGTAAATTTATTCCCTGGCTTCAAAGGGAATAAAGAAATGACCTACTTCATACAAGCAAACCAAAGCACATTAATAGATACAATTCCAGTATTTTACAGCAATTTTTTGCCCATGCTTGGGGAGAACCTCTGTAGTTGTTCCCTCTGCTCTGCCCCGACACCAAGGCAGGATTTCCATGGAATCACAGACTGGTTTGGGTTGAGAGGGACTTTAGAGACCATCTCGTTCCAGGGGGACCTTCCACTAGACCAGATTACTCAGAAAGAAGCTTCACTACAATCCTACCAAGCCTGTCCAATCCAGACACTTCCCTCTCCTTGGCCTGCCTGGCTAAGAAGATTTCTGGTGCTCCAGTGACAGATTATTCGGATACAATTTCTCAGTGGTTTTTCATTAACTGCCCTTAAGTGGCACAGGAAGAAACAGTCCATAAGAGCCGACTCGCTCCTGCTGACTGGCAGCTTCCCCTTCTCAGACCCCACAGGGGAAGAAGTTAAACGAAACCAGGTGACAGCCGCTCCTCAGGTTTTAAAGGAATGGAATAAGCTGCAGCCACTTCCACTGAAGTCCAGGGAGTCACTGCAAGGCACGAAGGCTCCCTTCCCTCCAACCCGCTCCTTCACACTCTCTTTGCTCCTGCCAGTTCTGTCATCACACCTCCGAGTCAGATAAAGGGACAGGCAAGGAGCGTTCTGCTTCTTAAAGGGACAGAGGGAGCCTACAGGATGGACAGAGACTATTTCCAAGGGCCTGGAGGGACAGGACAAGATGGAATGACTTCAAACTTAAAGAGAGTAGGGTTAGATGGAATATTGGGAAGCAATTCCTCCCTGTGAGGATGAGCAGGCTCTGGCACAGGTTGGGCAGAAAAGCTGTGGCTGCCCCTGGATCCCTGGAAGTGTCCAAGGCCAGGTTGGACGGGGCTTGGAGCAACCTGGGCTGGTGGAAGGTGTCCCTGCCCATGGCAGGGGGTGGCACTGGGTGGGCTTTGAGGTCCCTTCCAATGATGATTCTATGATTTTATGATAACGTAGCAGGACAGTCCTGTGAGGGGATGATTTGCAGCCCTGAGTGCCCGAACCTTTGTACAATCTCACAGACTTTGTCCAATCTCACACACTTTGTCCAATCTCACACACTTTGCACACGATTTTCACAGATAACTTTGAGCAAACAAGCCACTGCCAGCTCCCAAAGACCAAAGAAATACTCCCTAACAGAATGTGCTTGTTTTAAGACCGCAGTTCACAAAGCAGGAGCTCCCTTCCAGTGCCACTCTTTCCACTGGGCTCTGTAGGAACCACAACACGCCTGCAGGTGTTGGAAACCCCGATTTCGGTCGATGGCCCAGGGAGGAGTCTCCTCTCACGGGTTTCCTTCTGCTGGCATTTTATCCCTCTGTGTGGTCCGGTCTGAAGTTTGCCATGCTGTGCCACTGCAATCAGGGGATCCAAGGATTCCCCAAGTGCTTTCCCTGGAGGGCACTTGGCAGGAGAGCTTGCCAGGGAAGAAGCACCTTCGAACATCTTTGCCAAGGAAGAAGCACCTTTGTATGTTTTTCAGGCATTCAGGGATTCAGTTTGGGAAAGATATCCCTGCCCCATTCCCTGCAAGTTCTCAAAGAGAACACCCCCCCCCCTCAACACCCTGGGCTGCTGTTACACCGAGGGGCAAAAAAATGTGATATAAATCCACAATAAATATATTTTATCATCCATGCACTGGCCAACCGAAAAATGACAATTCCAGGTGTCCCTGCCCATGGCAGTGAGTTGGAACTGGATGATCTTTAAGGTCCCTTCCAACCCAACCCATTCTATGATTTGCTCCTGGAAGGAGCAAGATCACTCTGCTGTCGAAACAAGGCTCCAGGGTATCCAAAAGTTTCCATCTGGATTGCAGCAGGATTTGGAAAGATGCATTCCATGGGAACCTCACCTTTCATTCCAGCTCTTTGTCCACATGACTTGTTTTCAGTTCGGTCCCGGCAGGCTGAAAAACTTCATAATCCATCCAGCAAAATGGAAACCTGCACCACCATTCCCCGGGGACCTGGAATGTTCCCTGGCACTGAATCAGCAGGAGCTGCTTATTAGATAGAAATATCTGCATTATTGGGAAATCATGATTTATATTTTGATGGCTTTGGGAACAGAGACTTAAAAATAACATTATTAGGTGAATATACACCTGAAAGTCAAGGTACTTTAACTTTCAGAAACGACTGGTTTTCCTATTGCTGAATCCTTCCAAAGGCTCATGGTGGGACATGGAAAATGATTGAGTTGTCAAGAGTTACCAGGGACAGAATTCCACCTTTGTATCTTCCACGTCTTATGGCTCAGTCCTTGAAATTATGAGGAAAACCTTCCCTGAACACCATACCATGGTAGCTGTAAGCTTAAAACAACACAATTCCTCAGAAAACCGGGGAGATTTCCGTCTTTAGCCACTGAACAAAGATTCATTTAACAGGGAGGGTTGGACATGATGGTGACTGAGACCCTGAGCAGCTCATATTCCCATCCGAAGGTTCCCTTCATTCCTTTAGGAGCAAACCTGAAATAAAAGCCACATTTCAGGTAGTTTTCACTGACTTTGACAGGGTACCTCGTCCCACTGACAAACAGTACATGTCAATGCATATTTTTAAAGACAAGAGAAATAGTGTGCTGATTGTGCAGCACCAGCACTTCTGCGACATCAGATGGACTGAAAGAGGCCAAAAATAGGATGATCAGCACAAAAAACAAGACCGAAGTTCTTTATGTAGCAACCTGATTACACCCCATTTTCACAGAAACTCCTCTTTTGAAAATATCTTCTTATTCAAGAGACATTGAAATTATAATTTTTTTACATTTATGGGAAAACAATGAGTAGCTTTGAAAAATTATCCCCAAATACATCCTAAAAAGTAAACAGCTGGGCAGAAGATCATTATAACAGCTGGACAATCATAGCAACGGGCTTAAAACCAGGCAGAAAAAGAGATGAGAAACCTGTAGAATTTTACCCCACCTGCGAGTGATCCCAGTAAAACAGCCCAGGTATTACATGTTCATCTGTGCTTGCTTGGTGACTTGACTTTGCAGATTTGATCCAAGTTCAATCCTCGCCACTGGTTTGGGTCAGGATTTCATTAATCTGCCTTAAGCTGCTTCTCTCTTGTATTTGCATCCAAACGGGGGTTTCCTGGTGCAGACATTGGGACAGCTTAAAGCGATCGCTTCAGGTGCTTAACTGGATTTTTAAGACTTTCATTTCCCCCTCCTTCCCCACAAATTTCTTATTATTCCTTTTTTTTCTCCACTTTTCTGCCTTTCTCCTGCTGGCCACAAGCACTTGACTCCTTTCAACGCACCAGCAAAAAGAAAAACTGCTGAAAAACCCTTCCAAATCCTATTGCTGCAAATAAGCAACTGGAAATAAATAAAAAAGCTCTTGTATCCAGGGAGGGAAAGGACTGAAAGCGGTGGAGTGATCCTGGTCGGGTTCCAGAACACTCTGCAGCAGCAGCACTGATGCAGCATTTTTGGGATAGCTGCAAAACAGGAAGAGCAGGAGGAAACACTTCATTTAGGTCAGGCCTTTTTTTAGCAGCTTCGTTATTTAATCTGGGTCAATTTTTGAAAACGAAAAGCCAAAGCGCTTTATTTTGAAGCTGCCAAAGCGAAACGTTCGGGGCTTGGTTTGAAATGTTTCCTGTTCTCCTCTGCTGTGGTGACTGAGAGCCCCAGTCCCCAGGCAGCTCCAGTTCCCCTGAAATGGCATCTTTGGGGAAATTTCCGTCTCAGAATTTGTTTTAATGATTGTTTTAATAACTCTTACGCCCCGTTCACAAGGTTATGAGAAGCCACACGCCAGAGCTCCCTGCCGATGGAAAACGAGTGCCAGCAGCTCCAGTTGCTCTTCTGCTCCTTCTGCTCTGCTATGCCATGGTCACTGTGCAGGAATTCCTGGCCCATGACATTCCCAGCTCCTCACTCCTAAGTGGTTCACACTCAAGGTGAGGGCTTAGGTTGGCAACTGGTATTTTTTTCTTTTAGAAACAGTGAAAACTTGAGGTGTTTTCTGACACTGCTGGATAGAGGGAGCCTGAAGCTTTTCCTGTGGCTTCCAGAAAAGTAGGAAGAGAAGGAGCGTTAATGGAAAATATAAATTATGTCTTGAGGAAAACACAGCGTCAGCTTCTTGCTTTCTCCAGTTTTCCCTCTGCGAGGGCTGTGCCAAAAACCTCAGCTCGTGAAGCTGTGACAGGGAGAGCCTGGGTCGTGTTTCTTTTGAGTACATTGGAAGCTGGTGAGAATCACAGAATTCCAGGATCACTGAAGGTGGAAAAGAGCTCCAAGGTCATGGAGCCCACCCTGTACCCAATGCCCACCTTGAGCACTGAGTGCCACGGCCAGTCCTGCCTTGGGCACCTCCAGGGCTGGGCACTCCAACCCTCCCTGGGCAGCCCCTGCCAAGGCCTGACCACCCTTTCCAGGCAGGAATTCCTCCCCATGTCCCCCCTGCCCCTGCCCTGGCCCAGCCTGAGCCTGTTTCCTCTGCTCCTGTCCCTGTTCCCTGGGAGCAGATCCCAACCCTGCCCTGGATCCATCAGGGACTTGCAGAGCCAGAAGGTCCCCCCTGAGCCTCCTTTTCTCCAGGCTGAGCCCCCCCAGCTCCCTCAGCCCCTCCTGCTGCTCCAGCCCCTTCCCAGCTCCCTTCCCTTCCCTGCACACGCTCCAGCCCCTCGGGGTCTCTTCCCTGAGATCCCAGCACTGGGCACAGCCCTGGGGGTCCCTCAGCAGTGCCAGGACAGGGGGACAGACCTCATTTGTTAGAAAAAAAATGATGTCTAAATACCAGTGACATGAGTTTCCTGAAGGCCTGTTTTTACAGTAATTACAGGACAGCTTTTAAAAAAAACTTGAGACTGGCACTAAGGATGGCACAGCTCACACAGCCACGCTTGGGTGCCCTCCTTGAGGCACGAACTGGGAAACAACTCCGTTTATTCCTCTCCTCTGAGCTATGTCAGCCACGCTAAGAGCACATTCTGACACAGATTTATCGTGAGGCTGCAGGAACAGCTGATGTGCTCCCAGCATAACACGGCACTGTGGTTCAGGGAGCGCTGCCAGCACCCCTCGCCCACTTTTTTGGGATTCACAGCTCCTCTGGTGGGTGCAGCAGTGACCTGGCAGAAAGGTAGCTCATCCTCCTGCTGGATTGTAGCACAGACCTCCAGGGCACAGTCCATTCCTTGAACATTCGAGGTGGTGAGACCTTAACAGAGCTTGTTCCCATGTCCTATTTGCAGCCGACTGTTGGCAAGCCGGAGCCTGGAACGGCAGGCTGTGTCGAAACACTCAGGCTTTTCTCTTGCATCATCTGCATCCATGAGATGACAAAACCAGCCCAACTGCTGCTTGTCGCATAGTTCTGCCCCAGCCTTTGCGGCAGATGACTGAGGGGAGGGTACCAGCATAGATGGCATTTGTTGGGCTGCCCAGGGCTGCCTGGGCACTCACAGCACATGCTCTGGGTGCCTGGCTGTCCACCCCAGCCCTGGCCCCATCCTGCTGAGCACCAGAAAAAGAGGAATAAAATGAAACACGAATCATAGGATCACAAAATCAAAGAATGCCAGAATAGTTTGGGTTGGAAGGAACCCTAAAGATCATCTCGTTCAACCCCCTGCCATGGGCAGAGCTGTCTTCATTAGATCAGATTCCTCAGATTTAAAACTGTGATGGGTTCTGCCTTCTGAGCAGACAGGGATGAGAAATTCTGCAGGAAGGGTCTCCTTCCTGGAGGTCAAGACAAAGATAAGAAATAAAGAGGTCCAATTTTTTCCTTCCCACAGCGGAGACCTTGCCCAAGCACATCCCTGAAGCAGCCTGGTCCCTTGGACACACCGAAATACATTCCTGTTGGCCTCATCTCCAATCCTTGATATCATTTAAAACCTTCATGACACATCCTTCATCCTTCCTCCAGAAGGGCAGCTCCCTCTCTGACCCCTGTGAGCAGGGACAGCACCCAGGAAGGGCTGGGGCTGTGCCAGGGCAGGCTCAGGGGGCATCTCAGCAAAAGGCTCTTCCCTCAGAGGGTGGTGGGCACTGAGCAGGCTGCCCAGGGCAGTGGGCACGGCCCCAAGGCTGCCAGAGCTCCAGGAGCCTTCGGACACTGGGACAGGGACAGGGGGATTGTTGGGGTGTCCTGGGCAGGGCCAGGGGTGACATCCTTGGCGGTCCCTTCCAGTTCAGGATATTCTGCCATTCTGTGATCTCATGGTCCTGTTTTGGGGGGCAGAGAGATTTATAACCACAAGTCACTCAGCACGTTTTCCACCTCGCCTGTGTCCCCCATTGAAACCATTCACTGACGGTGACGGATCCGTGTGACACTCGAGGGTTCGCCCCGCGCCCCCAGTGCCGGAGCTCTGCGCTCCGAGCATCCAACTCGCACTTCACCATCGCCTTTCTGGGGTGGTAACTCCGAGCAAGCGAAGCCAAAACCAGGTCCCACCAGCCCGAGCTCCCTCTGCCGGTGCCGGCCCCGCAGCGCCCGCCCGCGGGCACGAATCCTGCCGGGAGCTGCGCTGGGAACCGGGATGCGCTTCCCGGGTTTGGTCCCCCGGCTCCATCCCGGCTCCAGGAGGAGCGGGCGGCGCTGGCAGGTGGATGCTTGTTGAGTTGTTTACACGGGAGTGGAAAGATTCCAGCTCCGGGAGCGGGAAGAGGTTTATCCCGGTTCAGCCAAAAGCTTGGTTGCGGTAGAAAAGCCGGGAAGCAAAAAAAAAAACCCTGATTTAGGATTGAGCCAAGCTCAGAGTGTGGTTGTGGAGTGTCCTAAACTCCCCATTCTTGCTGCTCAGCATTGCTCTGAATATTTTTGAGGCAATTCATCTGGGAAAAATTCCCAATTTCCCAGGTAATATGTGTTGCTAGAACTGCCAAATCCTTTTGCTTCATGAGAAGCTTTTTTTGGGGTTGTACAGCCTGGAGAAGAGAAGACTCTGGGAAGAACTTGGAGCACTTTCCAGTTCCTAATGGGGCTCCAAGAGATCTGTAGAGGGACTTTGGACAAGGGCCTGGAGGGACAGGACAAGGGGGAATGGCCTTGAGCTGAAGGAGGACAGGTTTAAATTATTAGAAATCCTTCCCTGTGAGGGTGGGCAGACCCTGGCAAAGGTTGGGCAGAGAAGCTGTGGCTGCCCCTGGATCCCTGGAAGTGTCCAAGGCCAGGTTGGACGGGGCTTGGAGCAACCTGGGCTGGTGGAAGGTGTCCCTGCCCATGGCAGGGGGTTGGGAAGAACTGATCCTTAAGGTCCCTCCCAACCCAAACCATCCTGTGACTCTGTAAGCTCCTCAAGGTTCAGCACATTGACTATTGTTGAGGAAAATCCACTGCACATACACACAGCTCCCTGTTAACTCTAAAAGGAAGCCAGGATGCCCTGGTAGACAAGATTTGCACCAGAAATGCAAGAAGTGTCAGGAAAAGGAATTCTAATTCCATAGTTCCAGTAAGCAGAAAAATTCCAAATGTATTAAGCACCTAACTTTGTCCAGGAATTCCTGCTCCATGGAGGAGGAACCGAATTTTCTGCCCTCCCTTTGCACTGGCACAGGCAGAGTCAGAACTGCCAATTGATTATTAGGTTTAGGCCTTTTATTTTTAATTTATTTTCCCTTCTTTTGGGAAGGGAGAAGGAAGCGGAAGACGAGGAATTGTGCTAAAGAAGGACTATTAGATTAGACCCTATGGAAGTAACTACCAAGCTTTCCTGTTACATTCAAGCACTCCTTAGAAAGTGCCAGGATACAGATTCATAATAATGTTGGGAATTTTTTTTATCATCTCCCCATATAGATTGTTTTCTTTTTTATTATTATTTTTTTAAGATCTTTTTTTCAGTGTTCTTTCCTCAGGCAGTGGTCTTCCCTACAGCTGATTCCTAATGTTTTACAGGATGAGTTACACATCCTGCCTTCGCAGCAGCCCAGTACCCAGGTTTGAATTACTATTGAATAAGCAGCAACGAAATCTCTATCAAAATAATCAGGAGTTCCAAAAAACCACAAACAACAAAACAAAGTGAGCTGAACTAACTCAGCAAGACCATTTGGAGCATCAGGGCTGGTGAGTCACTTTGCTTTTCCCTCCCTCAGCAGAGTCCGTCCCTGCCCGGAGCAGCCCCGGGGAGGGCAGGTGGAGTGGGTAGGGCATGACTTCAGAAAGCTAAAAAAAAGAAAGGGGAAAGAAAGAAAAAAAAAAAAAAGAAAGAAAGAAACTCGACATCACTCCCATCACGTGATGCAAAGGGACCAATGGAGGCAGGTTGTGGAAAGGGGAACAGTTAAATTTGTAATTTTGGTTGTGTGAAACACTTCTTTGGGCCTCATAAACAACCACAGAACCACAAGTTGGGTACAGAGGCAGTCACACAAGAGCGGGTCCGGGATATTGGTCAGCAGGGAGGGCGAAGCGCTGTGACTGCAAACCACAGGGTTTCGTAGGGTGGTAAGCATCATCAACCACAACCAAGCCACTATTTTTTTTTTCCTTTTCTTCTTTTTAAGAAACAATTTCGGAGTTCTTTTAGCAAAAGAACCTCCTGATCCGCTTCGTGCTGCTCCTGAGGCACCGGGATAACCCCGAGCGCGATGGCTGGGAGGAGGGTGGTGGCGATGACCAATCTTCATTTTTCACTCCCCAAGGTAGAAGAAATCAAATATTCCTTCCCAGTAAAGAGAGAGTGAGTTTTAAAGAGGAAACAATGGCTTCAAACAGCATATTTGAGTCACTTCCTTCTTACCAGCACTTCTTGAGAGGTAAGTGCCATTCAGAATTTCTAAATATACTTTTTTACTTTCCCATACTTAAGAAAATGCATGTTTGGAGAGTATCTGGGGACTTTCTTGTAGTACATGCTTTTTTCCACTTCAGTTTCTTTTTGAGGCTCTCTCCTGGAGGTTCATACCGAGCTTGCAGGAACAGCATCTCGTTACTTATCAGCCCGTTAGAGAGATTATAACAAGGACTCGTTTAAGCTGTTCAAACACGCTTGTGAGTTTGCTCTTCATAAATCCAAGTGGGCTCGAATGGCTCACGTGAATTACTGCAGATACAACAACGGTAGCACAAGCCCCTTTTCCATCCTTTTTTTTTTTTTTCGGTGGAATTGCGACTTTTTGAGCCACTGCCATGACAAATGACAGCCAGCGGCGAAGGACACGTATGGCAGGGAGGGAGCAGCCGGAGCGCTGAGCCAGCTGAGCGTGATGCTGCCTCACTTAGGCTGGCCCCTGAGCCTGACTAAAGGCGTGTTGGCCGGGGGAGAGGCAGGGAAAGCTTAGAAACCTGCTTAAAGTTTGCTGCAACTCACGTGGCTCGGGGAAAGGAGCGCCGGGGTGAGCTCGGAGCCGATGCCACGCTGGTGTCGGGTGGGTGAATCAGGGGGTGCGGCCGCCCTGAGAGGGGGGAAGCAGCTCTGGGGGGGCTCAGGGGGGCTTGAAAGGCTTCACCCACAATCTGCCCTTTTTAACCAGTGACCAAGTGACTCCTTCCAGCGTTCTCACAGCCCCCCGCGGAGCTTTGGTTTAGCCAGGGGTTATTTATTCCTACAGCTGAGCCAGGGACTGGCACGGGTAGCTCGTCTGCTTCCTCAGAACTCCCTTCCCAAGCAGCTCATGCTCCAGCTGAACTTTTCCCCTGTCCCCTGTCCCCTCCCCTCTGTGCAGCCGCGCTGTGCCACTGTGAGGATGACAAGGCTCCGCTCATCCCTTCCCGAGCAGCTCATGCTCCAGCTGAACTTGTCCCCTGTCCCCTCCCCAGCCCCCTGTGCCACTGTGAGGATGACAAGGCACCGGAACCGCTCTGCTCATCCCTTCCCAAGCGGCTCATGCTCCAGATGAACTTGTCCCCTGTCCCTTGTCCCCTCCCCTGTCCCCTCCCCAGCCCCCTGTGCCACTGTGAGGATGACAAGGCTCTGCTCATCCCTTCCCGAGCAGTTCATGCTCCAGCTGAACTTGTCCCCAGTCCCCTCTCCAGCCCCCTGTGCCACTGTGAGGATGACAAGCCGCCGCTCATCCCTTCCCGAGCAGTTCATGCTCCAGCTGAACTTGTCCCCAGTCCCCTCTCCAGCCCCCTGTGCCACTGTGAGGATGACAAGGCACCGGGACGGCTCCTCTCGCCAGCCTTGGCTGCAGAGCAGCACTTCATAACTCTTTATAGTCCCAGACTCCGGTTTCCCGGCCTCGCTGGCGGGGTCGGGGTGAGTCAGGACTTTATCCCTGTTAATAAGCGGGCTGGGGAATGCGGAAGGCTCGTCCCGACTGCTGTGTCACAGCCAGCCCCGGTGGCACCCAGCGCTCGCCAAGGGGGACAGCGAGGGCAGCCTGCCCAGATGCTTTCCGGCTCTCCTGCCTTGCTTCAGCTCTTTTTTTCTCCTCCCCCTTCCCCCGCGTCTAAAGTTGCTGTACGTCTGCCTGTCGTGGCACCGGAGGTGGCAGGGAGCGGGTTGAGTCACCAGAGCTCGCAGCACCTTCTCTGCTGGGCGGGGGAGATGCTGCAGGGCGAGCGGGAGATGCTGCAGGGCGAGCAGGAGATGCTGAAAGGCGAGCAGGAGATGCTGCAGGGCGAGCAGGAGATGCTGAAGGGCCAAAGGGAGATGCTGAAAGGCGAGCAGGATATGCTGCAGGGCGAGCAGGAGGTGCTGCAGGGCGAGCGGGAGATGCTGTAGGGCGAGCGGGAGATGCTGAAGGGCGAGCAGGAGATGCTGAAAGGCGAGCAGGAGATGCTGCAGGGCGAGCGGGAGATGCTGAAGGGCGAGCGGGAGATGCTGAAGGGCCAAAGGGAGATGCTGCAGGGCGAGGGGGAGATACTGAAGGGCGAAGGGGAGATGCTGCAGGGCGAGGGGGAGATACTGAAGGGCCAAAGGGAGATGCTGCAGGGCAAGCAGGAGATGCTGAAGGGCGAGCAGGACGCGGCCACAGCTGCTCTGACAGCTGGCACAGCTCAGCACCCCCAGCGAGCAAAGGAAGCAATACTGCTAAAATAACAAGAAAGATCTTCCTGCAATTCGTCAGCCTGTTTTTGGTTTGGTTTTTTTTTTTCCTTTTAGATCACGCAACTGCTTGGTGTTTAATCTGTAGCACAGGGAGGCTTGGTGAGGAAATTTTGTGCCTCTGATAAAAAGCAGGGTGATGAAGCTCCTGGGGCTGTGGCTGGCAGAGGGGCAGAGCACGGCCAGGGTGGGTGGCGGGGCATGTGGCATGGGAGGCAGGGGCTCCAAAAGCCTGAGAGCAGCTGGTTGAGGACCCAGAGCTGATTTGTCCAGGAAAGGAGGGATTTCATTAAAAGGTGATTTAACTCAGCACCCCAGAAAGGAGTTTATCATCCTTCTCATTACTCATTGCTGTCGTTAATGTTGCCACAGTACCAGTATTTTGTGGGTTTTGGTGGACTAGACTACAAGTCTTGCAAGGCTAAAAGTCATGTTGATACCTTAAGAACACCTGGAGGTGTTCAAGGCCAGGCTGGATGCAGCTCTGAGCAACCTGGGCTAGTGGAAGGTGTCCCTGCCCATGGCAGGGGGTTGGAAGAAGATCTTTAAGGTCCCTTCCAACCCAAACCCTTCTATGATTCCATATTCATTCAATTTTGGTAACCCAGGTACAGATCCTGTAACAAGACCCAAGTCCCACCACGCTATGCTAGAAAACCTTGGCCAACAGATCTAGGGTTGAGCTGGAGAGCAAACGTTTCACCATTGCAAAAGGATGTTATGTTTGAATGTGGAAGCTTGTGACGGTTTTCCAGCAGTTCCCTTTTTGTTCCTTTCTTTACCCAAACGAATTTCACACAGTTTCAAAATCCTGGGCGCAGCAAAAGTAACATTTGGGCTCGGGAGCAAGAAAAATAATCCTCCCCAGGGTCGGTTGTTCTCAGCCTATTTCTCAACAGCGTTTACACAGACCGGGCATTTGAAATGTCCCAAAACTGCCTCTTTTCTTCTTTTCCCGCCAAAATTTATTGCACTTTCTCTCTCAGCTGAAACCACGAGGTAAAGGGAAAAATAACAAGTTGTTTTCTGACGTGGATTTCGCTTTATCAGTCCACGCAGCTCCCCCGAGAAGGAAATCCATAACTTGTTTCTAGCCTGATACTCTGTGAAAACTGGGAAAAAAAGAAGGGAGAGGGGGAAGCAGAACCATTGTTCCAGCCCCCGTGAGCAGTGACAGAGGCAGAAAGCCTGACATATTCATTGGATGTGGTTCACCACAAAGGATATGGCCCTTTTTCTATCACACCACACCAGCTCCTCGCTGCTGCCATGAGGTAAAGAAATGAAGACTGGGCTGGAACCCCGGCTTGGTGCGCTCTGAATGCGGAAAAAGTGGCACCTTTTGGGCAGGGGCACCAAAACGACACCTCTTGGAGGGCCTGATATTAATAAATAGTTTCTAAAGGGTTCCTAGATAATTACATGGTACCACATTCCCCCGACTTCTTTTAGCTTCTTAAGGATGTTGTGCAGTCCTGTAAGATTTCCTAACAATTTGGGCTATGAAGGAAGACAGAATTAATCTTTTCCCGGGGTTTTTATGGAGCTCTAAATAGCATGAAGTGTAATGTTTTCCAGGAGGGCATTTTTTCTTCATTTCTGCTGCAAGGTCTAATTATTTCAATATGCAAAGAAGGATAGCCCTGGTTTTGCCTTTGCTGCATTATTTTTTTAATTAATTAATCAAGGCAACGAAGATTCGTGGCACAACAGTTTGTTGGTTTCTTATCAAGTGGATATGAACTCCGGCAGAGAACTTGTGTGACATGGAAAAATACACAGTGCAGAGTTTCTTAGTTCAACAGTGCCAAGGAGCACCCAGGAATTGTGGGCTTATTCTCTTGGAAATGCTAAATAAAAGTGTAGTGAGTCCAGGGAAGGGAAGGGAGCTGGGGATGGACCTGGAGAACACGTCCTGTGAGGAGCAGCTGAGGGGTCTGGGGGTGTTTGTGTGGAGAAGAGAAGGCTCAGGGGGGACCTCATTGCTCTGCACAACTCCCTGACAGGAGGGGGCAGGGAGGGGGGTCGGGCTCTTCTGCCATGGCCCGAGGGACAGGGGGACAGGAGATGGCCTTAAATTTTGACAGAGAAGGCTCAGATCAGAGATTACAAACAATTTTTTTGGTCAGGCCTTGGAATGAGTGTCCCAGGGAGGTGGTGGAGTCACTGTGGAAGTGTCCCAGAGGTGTCTGGATGTGGCTCTTGGGGACATGGATTAGGGGGGATCCTGGTGGTGCTGGGTTGATGGACCAGATGACCTTGGAGGTCTCTTCCAACCTTGATAATTCTGTGATCCAGTGAAAAAGCTCTCCCTGCTCAGAATGACTTCTCTGCCTGGGCTCATGGACACCTCCACACGCTGCTTCTCATTGAATGTCACTGGTTCTGACTGGCCTTTTGGTGGGATTGACAGTGGTGAAATCCTCAAGACCCTGATGCTGTGTGTGGGTGAGGGGACCAAAGGCTCCCTCCCAACATCTCCACGGCTGTGGCTGCTCCATCCCTGGAAGTGTCCCAGGCCAGGTTGGACGGGGCTTGGAGCACCCTGGGCTGGTGGAAGGTGTCTCTGCCCATGGCAGGGGTGGCACTGGGTGGGCTTTGAGGTCCCTCCCAACCCAGGCCACTCTGCAGTTCTTCTCACAGTAGCACGAACTGTGTTGTCACGGCACAGGAAGGAGTTTTTCAGCCCTTTTTCAGGCTGCCCGTGCTGTAACAAAGATTTAATTCCTGCCAGCATTCTAAACCACCAACTGCACCTTGTGAGTAGGAAATTGAAGTATAGAAGTGTCTTCCCCACACTGCTGGTGTGTGAAATACAAATAGAAAATAAACTTCATCTTCTTCCTGATTAGAAGGTAATCGTGTTTTAATTTGGCTGCTAAGGCCTGACCCCAAAAGGACTGCTTATCTTTAAATGCCTGTGAAGGCCAGTGATATTGGCAAGCAAGTTCTGAGCTCCCGAGGAATTTGACTTCAAAACACAGAATGAGTGTCTGCATCGTTCTGTCACTGAGAGGGAACAGTCTGTACCCAAAGAAAGAGTGGCAAAGAAATTCCTATTCTTGTATTTAGAGATAGATAGGTTTGGGTTGCAAAGCTGAGCAGAAACAGCAATGTTGTTTCTCTGTAAAATTATGAGATTGGGATGACCCAAAATGGGAGAAGCTCATCCAAGTCTGACATCCTGCCCAGTGAAAATGGTATGTGCTGCGTCCCAGAGGTTTCTGCTGTGCCAGGAGAGGTTCAGGGGAGATATTGGAGTTGTTTTTTTTCCCCTAGCCAGAGTGGTCAGGCCTTGGAATGAGTGTTCCAGAGAGGTGGTGGAGTCACTGTCTCTGGAAGTGTCCCAGAGGTGTCTGGATGTGGGGACATGGATTAGAGGTGATTCTGGTGGTGCTGGTGGGACTGGATGATCTTGAAGGTCTCTTCCAACCTTGATGATTCTCTGTCTCGCAGGAGCTAAGGGGGGGTTACACTGACAGGAAAAAGTCAGGGTGGGCTGATGCTCTGCAGGAACCAGGGGCTGTAGAACTTCACAAAGTGACAGTTTGAGGTTTCTCACCCCTGTGACAAGACAGCTAAGCTGCCTTCCTCCTGCACACAGAGGACAAGGGCTTGCATGTAGGAGGGTGCCACAGAGTACCTGGCTGGCCCTGGTAGCTCAGAGGAGGAGGAGGAGCAGAGCTTCACCCCACAGCTATAGGGACCTCCAGCACAGCCTTGGGCTCCTCATGCCGAAATGGGGGGACCCTCATGGGCTGCTGGGCAAAGGCTTCAGTTCAGGTCCAGTAGCTCCAGCAGGACAGCAAGGAAAAAGTATGTCTGGCTGTGGGACAGAGGGTGGATAGTCAGCTCTCCCACTCCTGTTCCTTTGTCTTTGCTTAGGCAATGGGCCAAGGTGGGGTGGATTTGTTTTAAACAGTGGGTGGTTAAATTCTAGAGCTCATTACCATAAAATACCATCGAGCCCAAGGGTTTAGAGGAATCCTAAGAAGAGCTGGATCTGTCTATACATAGCAGAGTGTCACAGAATCCCAGAATATGCTGAGCTGGAAGGGACACACAAGGATTGAGTTCTGCACAGGCCCATCCCCCAGAGTCATACTATAGGCATAGAATCAGAGAGCTGTTTAGGCTGAAAAAGACCTTAAAGATCATCAAGACTTTCTTAATATGTGCCATTAGGTCAAGAAAGAAACAGCTTTGAAGGGTTAAGCTCTCCCTTCATTTCACTGCCGTATTCCAGAGCACAAACTGATCTCTGTTCAAGTTTGGAAAGGAAGATCCTGTGTAAGCAGGTCTGTCATCTGCCAAATGATTTGTGGCTTCCTCTGTGACATCTGGAATGGGCCATGGGGAGAGACAGGCCACTGGACTGGCCGGGTGACTCACTGGTCTGGGAGAAGAACAAGAAAACATTGCACTCCTTCATTACCTCTTGTGTCATCTCAGGAGGATGGATAATATTTGTATAGACTTGAGTCAGCTTCCCAAACAGTAGGTGAGTAGTAGGGATATCTCCCCTCTGAAGTGCACGGGGTGGGACACTGGTGGTGTTGGAAGCAGCAGAGCACCTACAAAGGTCTAGAGTAGGTGGGTGAAGTCTGGGCACCAGCACATCCACAGTGACACTGAAATCAAGGCACTTCACCCTTGCTGCCAGTGCAAAGAGGACTAGAAATTAGGCAAATTCCCAATGCAGGCAATTCCCAAAATAAATGCCTTTTTTTTTCACTGGGATCCCAGACAGAGCTGGCTTTATGACCAAGATACATTTTAATCCAAAACACCAAATTCTTCATAAAGGCATATTCAGCCCTTGAAACAGGAGAAGGAAAAGGGCACAGAAGAGCTGAGAGTGAAGGCAGGGAAGCAGAGAGGGACCGGCTGCTACCTGGTAGAGTTTCCAGTTCATCCCTAGTAATGTCCAGAGGCCTCAGCACTTCTGCTTGCAAGTGAAGCTCTGGAAAACTGGGCAGTTTCACTTCACGAAGACCTGTGAGAGCATTTTCTCTGCCTTTAGTCTAACTGGGCATTTTTTTTTCCAACCTGTGCTTTTTGTTTCGAGTTTCTGATTCCAGTGAAGCCAAAAGCAGTCCGAGACAGGGCTTGGGGCTTTTTCTTTTGTCTCATGAGTATTTTGCCTTGCAGTGTGTTTTCTGTCATCTGGTTTCACACTGAAGCTGCGATTTTGAGAAGCTCACATGCTGCCCTTAGGTAGGGGTTTGTCTGTAAGCTGAAAGGTTTATGTCTCTCACAAATCTTCCCGTGAACGCAGTGGAAGGAAACTTGGAACCTGTCGAGTTTTATGTGATTTGCTATAAACATTTCATGCTGCTGTACTTAGGGCAAGCCCTGCCGTGCTCCTCAAATCAACAACCTCAGAAGGCATTGACCCAGCCCTGCAAGTGCCTTTTTGTGGTCTTTAAAAGGGAGAGAGGAGTGTTTCAGAAACACTGCGCATGTTCAGGGTGAAGCAGCAGTAGCACAGCGTGGGGCTGAGCACGTGCTTCTGTTGTGACAGAAGCCTTGTGCCTTCTCAACCACCTGCATCTCCCATAAGGCCATTTTTTTCATGGTTTTATGCCACACACACCTGTGTCTTTGGAAATTATGGATTCCCAGAATCACCAGGGCTGGCAGAGACCTTCAGGACCATCTAGTGCCACCATCGCCAGCACCACCACAGTCACCCCAATCCATGTCCCCAAGGGCCACATCCAGACACCTCTAGGACACTTCCACAGTGACTCCACCACCTCCCTGGGACACTCATTCCAAGGCCTGACCACTCTGGAAGGGAAAAATTGTCTGTAATCTCTAATCTGAGCCTCCTCTGGTAAAATTTAAGGCCATCTCCTGTCCCCCTGTCCCTCGGGCCATGACAGAAGAGCCCGACCCCCCTCCCTGCCCCCTCCTGTCAGGGAGTTGTGCAGAGCAATGAGGTCCCCCCTGAGCCTCCTCTTCTCCACACAAACACCCCCAGCCCCCTCAGCTGCCCCTCACAGGACGTGTTCTCCATCTCTGCTCCCTTCCCTGGACACGCTCCAGCCCCTCAGTGTCCCTTTGGAAGTGTGGCAGTCACCACCAGCCAAGCCCCAAAGCCGTCAGTGCACTCTGTGGTGCTGAGCGTGGGCAGCAGATGTTCCTCTGGGTTTCACTACTGATATTAAACAGGCTGGGGAGGTTTCAGCCAGCACTGCCTGACACCCACAGACCTGCAGCCAGGCTTCCACTTTCCTTGGGGCAGGAAACATGCCCCAGAGCAAATTCCTAGGATAATATCCTAGTTCCACACAGACAGGGATGAAATGGCCANACAGGGCTTGGGGCTTTTTCTTTAGTCTCATGAGTATTTTGCCTTGCAATGTGTTTTCTGTCATCTGGTTTCACACTGAAGCTGCGATTTTGAGAAGCTCACAAGCTGCCCTTAGGTAGGGGTTTGTCTGTAAGCTGAAAGGTTTATGTCTCTCACAAATCTTCCCGTGAACGCAGTGGAAGGAAACTTGGAACCTGTCGAGTTTTATGTGATTTGCTATAAACATTTCATGCTGCTGTACTTAGGGCAAGCCCTGCCGTGCTCCTCAAATCAACAACCTCAGAAGGCATTGACCCAGCCCTGCAAGTGCCTTTTTGTGGTCTTTAAAAGGGAGAGAAGAGTGTTTCAGAAACACTGCGCATGTTCAGGGTGAAGCAGCAGTAGCACAGCGTGGGGCTGAGCACGTGCTTCTGTTGTGACAGAAGCCTTGTGCCTTCTCAACCACCTGCATCTCCCATAAGGCCATTTTTTTCATGGTTTTATGCCACACACACCTGTGTCTTTGGAAATTATGGATTCCCAGAATCACCAGGGCTGGCAGAGACCTTCAGGACCATCTAGTGCCACCATCGCCAGCACCACCACAGTCACCCCAATCCATGTCCCCAAGGGCCACATCCAGACACCTCTAGGACACTTCCACAGTGACTCCACCACCTCCCTGGGACACTCATTCCAAGGCCTGACCACTCTGGAAGGGAAAAATTGTCTGTAATCTCTAATCTGAGCCTCCTCTGGTAAAATTTAAGGCCATCTCCTGTCCCCCTGTCCCTCGGGCCATGACAGAAGAGCCCGACCCCCCTCCCTGCCCCCTCCTGTCAGGGAGTTGTGCAGAGCAATGAGGTCCCC